>VXAD01006715.1:7174-29535 GCA_013399195.1 Dicrurus megarhynchus
GTGGGGGCTGTGTGGGGCGTGTGGGATGTGTGGGGTGTGTGGGATGTGTGGGGTGTGTGGGGCGTGTGGCGGCGTGTGGGCTGTGTGGCGGCGTGTGGGCTGTGTGGGGTGTGTGGCGCGGCCACAGGGGACCCTCACCACAAGAAGACCGGATGGAGGGGAGCAACGAGACGTCGCTGGGACCCTCGGATGGGTGATATGCTTCCACCTAACCCCTGTCACCTCTCCCTGTACCCCCACTCCCCATGTACGCTTCTTTCTCTATTTCTTTCTTTTCTCTTTCTTTCTCTTTGCCTCATTTACTTTTAAATAAAATACATCAATTTTTTAGCACCAATATCTAACCTAATTTGTTTTTAATCACCTTTTTTGGGTATATTTTGAACCTTCAATATTCTTTCTGGTTTATACACAGAGACTTAATTTTCTTTGCTCTTCTGGGTATAAACCGGATCGTAACAGTCAGGATTAATTTATATAATTTATATCAACTCAAAAAAAAAATACATTGTACGTTGCTATGAAGCTATGAAAAATTTTGAGTTTATATATTTAGTTTGTTTGATAAAGTAAGGGCAT
The DNA here is from genome assembly GCA_013399195.1 of Dicrurus megarhynchus. Taxonomy (NCBI): domain Eukaryota; kingdom Metazoa; phylum Chordata; class Aves; order Passeriformes; family Dicruridae; genus Dicrurus; species Dicrurus megarhynchus. The sequence continues at coordinate 7,754 of VXAD01006715.1, forward strand.
AAATTTTGTCCACACTCCCTTGTGTTGTGCAATCGAAATATACCAACAAGACCTCAGATGAGTGAAGATGGGCAGAACTAATGAAAAAATTACACCAATATAATGAACATTTTGACTTCTAACAGCCATTTGAAATTTTTTATAAACTATGACCATTGACTGTTATCCTTAACAAGGAGTGATTCAAAAAAGGTTAAGTCTTATGAAATCTATTTAGACAAATTTTCTGAGCAGGAAGGAGTTGGGGAATTTACCAACTGAAGATCCACTTCAAGTGGATGTAAGAAACTACATAAATATGTAAGCACAAAAATCTATAATTTTACCAAACTTCAAAAATTGTATGAAAGTAGTGTGTGATCATTTTAAATCAAGACAGACATTAAGTTTTAAAGAAGGAAATAAGCCAGGACTGTAAATAATTTCTATGCAGCCACTACCTGGAACTCCTTGGGCTAATATTTATGCTATCAAATAAATATATCGCTTCAAAATAAAGCAAAACCCTCCACACAAACCAAACAAAAGAAACATATAAAAATATCCTTCTGCAAAGCATTTAAATGATAAAAATAAAACTTCCTCTGAAACATGAATCTTCCAGTTTTCAAATAGAAATTATTACAAGTAGCTGTTCAAATCAAAAGACGAAGGAATAAAGCAGGGATGAGTTTTTTGAAACTTTCTGGTGTTAAGAAAAAAATCTGTATGAGAAACAGTGTAGTGCAGAGCAGTGGTAACTGCTTGTGTTGACATTCAGATCAGAGAGAAGATGATTAATTTTCAGTGGATAGTGCAGAGGAAGAATGTACACACAAGCAGCTAACAGAGGTATAATACAGTATATACCTGCCCTGTGATTTTCCCTGAAACACTTGATAATGCAGCTACATCTTAAATGATAAGAATGAGATTAACTAAAATTATTCAGTTTTCTAAAAGCTAGCAAAAAAAAGTAATAAACAAAACATATAACCATTGATCATCAATGTCTTTAGGTTTTTTCCCTTCAACAGATCCTGGCTTCAGGTTAAAAAAGTGATTCCTTCAGTTTGTGTACTGGGAACTGACAGTAGTGAGAAAACAAGCAAATTTGCTTTAATCTGGAAAAGGTTATTTGAACATGAGTTCTAATTCAATCCCTGTGGTGTCTGACCCACTGTGTAGCAGAAATGTATTAACACAAATATTAGATTCTAAATTCTGAAAATGAAAAGGCTAACCTTAATCAGATGGTAGTATGGAACTAGACTGAAACAAGACTTTAGTGTAAGACAAATATAAAAATACTCAGTAAGAACTGGGATTTAGATGTCAAACTTCCTGAACTGTTTGAACACTTACCTTAAAAAAAGGGAATGGGGAAGAGGAAGAAGTAGTTAATCCTCCAGGAAGAAATCCCATCTGATAGTCTTGTTTTGTCATGCTGTAGATAAACATGTCTATCTTTTTAAAAGTAGCTATTACTGTACAAAAATACCTCCTTCCCCTCCTTCTCCCCCAGACTATAAGGTGCTTATAAAAGTGTGTTTAACAGACGAGAAAAAACATGTGAAGTTCCACTAGCAAAACCCAGCAATTTTAATTGTTTCTCCATCCTTTCTACAATAGGAACTCGACAAACAAGAATCCTTGTTAATGGAATTTTGATTGAATGAGCATACTTTCAGTGTAGTTTCAATGTGTTGAGCTTCTCAGGCCATGTATCTGCCAGCAAGTTAAACAATTGTGGGCACAAGCACGTGATGGCTATCATGTTGTTAACAGTGTGGAACACAGTTATTAGACCAGTGCCTGGCATACCAAATGGCCGACATGGTACTCCAAATGAATCCTCTGTATGATTCAGAAATTGACACAGGTCAATGATTACTAACCATGAGTTCTAATGGCACCATGCCACCAGCATCCTCCTAAGTTGGTCCTGTAGCACTATCCCCATAGATGCGAAAGCCCAGGAGCACCTACACACCATTTTATGATAATTTAGGTTGAATATTAAAGTCAGCTATTATTAAAATAAAAATGGAAGAATGCTGCTGGTTGTATAGATTAAATAAGATCAAACCAGAGCGTAGCTGTATATATTTAGAGGTTTCTTATTGACAATGCTATACAAAGCTTATGTGCTACTGCAGCAGAAATTTAGAATTTATCCAAATATGTTTTTTGCAAGAAAATACATTAACCCTTAGAAGGATGTGTTTCTTTTCATTCGTCACATTAAAGAGGATGTGTTGAACTGTAAATCACATAATTTATTTTGAATTCTCATTAAGAAAGATGAGAATCACAATGCAGAAAATGGAATATGAACATTGAGAGCAAGAATATTAGTAGGAGAGAATGTTTAAAAATGCTTGAAGTTACTGTAGCTCTTTGATGGAGACAGATTCCTCAAGCTTTCTCTAGGGTCAGTTTAAGGCAGGGGAAAAAAAATGAAGAAAGAAAGTAACCCCCCCCCCCAAACTAGAAGTAGCCCTACATACTTCAATAAATTTATGAAAGACGAAGGACTCCAAAGAAGCCACTGAACAGCAGGGACCACTAATCATCACTTTTTGCTATTATTATTATTACTATTGTAATTATTAATATTTCCTTATTGTCTTATTATTTATTTATTTTTATTTATTTATTATTGTATTAATACAAAACTTTATTGTCTCTCTCAGACTGAGGGTACTAGGTACGCTCTTAGGTTCTACTTGGCTTGGATATCACATTGTCCAAAATTGAAACTCATTGTTCAAAGATTTCAAGGAAGCACAGGATGAGCTTTTGTTTCTTACAACACTCATAAAAAGAAATGAATTAATGATTCTGCGAACACAGACGTAAAAAAGTCAAAGCACACTTTACTTATTGATTTATACAGTCATATATGCAGGTACAAGTGTTCCATCATAATTAAGTAGAAAGGGAGTCAAAAAGGTTATTGATAGGGGAATACACAAGACAAAAAGAAATTAGCTGTGAAGCTATGCCTATCGATTGATTTTTTGTTCTGTAGAAAGATTGCATGATAAGAACAGAGGCTGAAGTTCTCAGAACTACCCTATTAACATAGCAATTTCTGGTAAAGTAAATCAAAGAGGGCTTCCAACACCTAAAAAACAAACAAAAAAAATTATGAGAATGTATTTCATTATCTAAGTAACACAATGCTAATTTATTTTTAGTGATTGATTCCAGAGTCTATCAGTCAGTGACATGCACATCACAGGCTCATTTCTTTTTAGAAAATTTTGAATCATTGTTTCAGTGTTGGAGATGGGCTTCCTCATCATCAACAGACAGTAGCTTTTCCACCACTCTCTAGCTTTTGTCCTAAAAACTCCACATGGAGCTGCCACGTTCAGCAAGGGCAAAATTCTGCATTCTTCCTGAGTAAATCCACCACAGTTTTATAAATGTGTTGCTTAGTGTGGGGCTGTGTTTTGGATTTGCTCTGAAAACAGGGTTGATAATGTGGAGATGTTTTCATTATTGCTAAGCAGTGCTCACACAGTGCAAATGACTTTTCTGCTGCTTCCTCTGCCCTACCAGCGAGTAAGCTGGGGGCATACAAGGACTTGGGAAGGGACACAGCTGGGACTACTCACCCCAAATGATCCAGAGGATATCCCATACCATATGCTGTCATGCTCGGTATATAAAGCAGGGGCAAGAAGAAATGGGGAACATTTGGAGTGATGGTATTTGTCTTCTCCAGGTAATGAGTACATTTGATGGAGCCCTGCTTTCCAAGAGATGACTGACCCATGGAAGTGGGAAAGTATGGAAGATTTTGGCTCATGGGAAGTGGGGAATGAATTCCTTTTTTGTGCTTTTCTTGTGTGCATTGCTTTTGCTTTACCTATTAAATTGTCTTTATCTCAACCCTCACATTTTCACTGCTGGGGGAGTAAACGAATGGCTGCATGGTACTTAGTTGCCAGCAGAGGTTAGACCTCAACAATAAGAAAAAGAAAATATTGAAAAGTTAACTTTTGCTCCAAGTCTTACTTTTAAATAAAGCAGAGACAGAGACCACCTCTATACCTTCAACTATAGTGCAACTGTAAGACTATGATTTCTAAGTGAAGAAAATACTGGAAATCCCAGTCTCAATACTAGTCACCTCTGATATTTTGATTAGTAGAAATTTTACAGGTTTGTATACCATCCCAAACACTGCCAATTACTCTGCCTCTTTGAGTCTAGTTCCTAAAATCATGCCAAAGAACATGCAGTGAGAAAGCATCTTGTAATATATTAGTACCTACTGCAAGAAGTACAAGAACTAAACCTTGACGATAACAAGACCATCTAAAAGGAATTGCAAAATTACAAATGTTGACAGAGGATTGCAAACTGAGTACAGCACCTCCACAATTATGTTCTGCCTCTTTTAAATGTGAAAATAGTAACAAACATAGAGCTTATTGGCAGCCCTGAAAGAGAATGAAAGGGGCCAAATGGGAAAGGCTGAAGAGTAAACAAGGAAGTCAAAACTTAAGGTCCAGTTGTTTCCCAGCTCAAGTTAGCACAAAGCCTTATATGTTCTGTGGAAACTCTTCCATTTCCCACCACAAGAAAAAGTTGCAGTCTCAAAATGAGAAACAAGTCAGAGTATCAAAAAAGTGGTGTAAGAATGTTAAGGTACTGAAAACAGCTGAAAGTTAAAAAACTGGTTTAAGAAAGAAACCAAAGATGCCTGTTTAAAATTTATTATACTTACAAGTAACTATCACTTCAAAAGTGTAAAGGAATGAGAAAACTGATGATAAGGAAAAAAAAAAGAAGACATGTAATGTGAAGTGAAAAGTCCCAAGTGAGATGAAACCAAAAATGCTGATGGGCAGATGAGGAAAGTTACTTTTGTGCAAAGGCCAAGAAAAAAGTTAGACATTTGAGCAGAGAGGAAGATCGTTTCAAGTGCTTTACATTGAGTAAAAAAATAGAAGAGGAGAATATTTCCTTGTTGCGAAGAAAAAAAAGAGAGTAACAGACCTCGTTAAACGTTGAAAAATATGAGATACACAGAAAGCAAGGAATCAACATTGGTGAAAAAATGCAAAAACAAGATTATGAGTCCAATTCCTAGTGTTAGTTATCAGGGTTTTCAGGGATAATCATATGATCACTTCTAGAGAATATTTTTTTCCCCAGACTCATTTTGCACCCTTTACCCCAGGCTGGAACTAGGTGAAGGCAGTGGTATGGGAACATCTATCTCAAGTGACTAAACTCTGCGTTATTGATTTTCCTCAGGCTGAATGCCTAACTCTTGCAGTACTTCAGTGCTGCTAAGTTGGATCAAGTGGTAAGATATGTATAGTATTAAACTTTGTGAATTTGAGGATGACAAGATGTCTATAAATAAATTAAGAAAAAACATTCGTACTTGTTTGAATGGCCCTCATGATTTCCTTCCTGAGGTAAGTGAACAAGCCAGTCATATCCTGTGTGAAAACTCTGTACAAACTGTGTTCTTCCAGAAATGAAGAAAAAAACAGAACCCCCTGAGCATTTGTTACATCATTTAGTTAAATTAGTCAGAGGACAAAGCAAAGTCACTCTCAAGAAGGATAAGATGTCAACACTTGGAATAAACTTCATTCAACTTATTTTGATTATCCATTAATTGAGAAAATTTACATTCCCCTTAGGTTTTTATAAACAAAAATAAAAAGGGTGCACAAATATACAGACACAGAGTTCCTTATTCCTGAGTTACTCCACTTTGTCTATTTTTGGCAGAAAGTTTAGTCAACTGAAGTGAGCAGCAACAACCAGCAACTCATACTAAGTGTTCTATAGAGACTCAAAGAGCAGGCAATCCAACCATCCTAGCAAAATTCATATTCTTTTTCCATTGCTTTTTATTTTATCGGAGACAACTTCCAGAGCTCATGGATTTTTCAAAACAGACATTTTTAAGAGACACACAGGTCAATATAATTGTACTTTGATTGAGGTACTTCAGAAACTGCCTTTCTGAAAGACTGGCTTTATTAAATCCTGTCTTTATTCAGTCAAAGTGGCATTGAGTTAAAAAAACCCCATTTTGCCTTGCCAAAGCTGACAGGGCATGAACCTCTATTCATTAGTATTTTTATTTTTAAAGCTACACTAACAGAGTTTGCCTTAGTCAGGATCCTGGAAGAGAAAGCACGTTGACCTTGTATGTCTCATCCTTGGGCAAAAGAGAATCAGACAGTAGGAATCTAGAGTACAGCAACATGAGATTTTGATGGTGGTTCAGTTCAATAATTGATTAGTTCCCTTGTTCAGGTTCAGCACAATGTTTTTTGAGTGAAGGAAATACTGAGTAAACTAATACTCCAACAAGGGTGTTTTCCTTGGATATTTTTTGAGTGTCACAATCAAAACTGTTAGAATATAAAAGGCAAAGGTGTACCAACATAAGATGAGAGAAAGCTTAATTGTGGACTGATACATGTTATTTTAGTGATTTAATGAATTTCTGATATTTAGTCCTTTCTCAATGCCTAGGTAGGGAAAATGAGTTTTAACCTCTTATTCACGGTTCCAGTGCCATGCACACTATGACTGGCCTGTAATTTCTCATTAGATCAGGAAAAGAATGGGAGAAAAAATGATTAAGGAAGAGAATAGTTAATGTACCTACCAGAAGAAGACTTTGCTAACAAGAGAATTTATTTTCTAAAAGGAAGCACTAGAAAAAAAATTTCAAAATATTCAAGAAGGCACTGTAGAAATTAGCATGCATCTCAGTACTTGGATAGGACTGAAAGAGTTCATCTCCAACATATATCACTCTGTGCCTTTGAATCAAATTTGTTAAACAATTTACTACCTTTCTGGTTATCAACACCTTAAAATAATTAATATTAGCATCTGACTGCAATCTGAGTTTACAGAAAGCCCATTGCATTACAGCATAAAATTATAGCAGCAGAATACAGAAGACCATTGCTTACTTAAAAATTTTATGAAATATAATGTAGTTTAGGATGCTGTTTTGAAATGCTATTTTATTTTCATGTACAAAAGAATATATGTATTCTAGAAATAATAATCTTAAACAGTAAAATATATAAAACAGAAGCATGAGGCTACTTGATTCCAAAAACTATACAGCCAGAGAATTTTGACATAAATTTACTGCCACAATAGGTTGATGTAGTTGGATCTAAATCGTTTCACCATACCCTTCCTCTCCCCCCTCAAAAGGCAGGAGCAAAAAAATGAGAGAGATCTAAATTATTACAAACATTTTTGCATGTATAGATACATAATTCCTGAAGATACCATTCCAAATTTATTATTTTACCAGCAAAACAGCACTTTTTAGCACTAACAGGCCGCCACATCCTTTCTTACCATGTACTTTTGGAAAAACACACTTGTGTCTTCTAGAACAACTCAGAACTTTTTATTCATAACATTCAGCTGCCTGCACAGATAACTCGACTTAATTCTCTCTCTCCCATGATGTCCTTTCTAAATTTTACTCAACTTGTATTTTCAAGTAGTATTTTTTCTTTGCTTGTTGTTTTGGGTTTTTTAAATCAGATTAATGTAGATCATATTGAAATACTGATACAAATATCACAGAGGTTTAAAAAGTCTGCCAGATTTTCTATACATTTTGGTGGTCTGATAATGAAACAACCAATATTTGAGGTCTCTAACACTGCAAGCAGTAACTTATATACAATGTACTAAAGGAAATAATTTGTTTCCTCACTGCATATTGTCTAAACACAGCCATCAGTATTTACAGTTAAGTCAGTGTTCAAACATGAAATACAACTGTACTCTGCATCAACAGAGGAGCGTTCTTTACTTACCAAAGTTACTGATTTGTGGTCATCAGTCCATTCTACTTATAATGCTCATAGGCTTCAGACTTAGTTTTTTAAAACATGTTGTTACAATTGCATATAGACACGTAAGACTTAACTTTTAAGAAACCTGAAATTCCTCAGTGACCTCCCCACCCACACTGAGTCATTTTGCATCTTCTAATATACTGTGTATCAATTTATGCTTATTATTCAAGTAAAAAGGACTTAAGCATACAGACCCAATTCTAACAGATAAGATACAAGTATTTCACTGTGCTACAGGATACAAGATACCTGTACAAGCCAGATACACTGTGCTACAGGATGACTGCTCAGACTTCACTCTCGCTTCCATTTTTTCACTGTTGTTACCAAGTCTGCACTCATCTGTTTTGCAAGTATTGACCTCACATTTCAAATCAAGGAAAGTTTGATCTGTGAGGTCAGCATATTCTTTACATAGACATACTTCTATTGCTACTGAGATAGTTTGGGAAATAAAATCCACTATTATAAATCATTAGTGCCTTTTCTCAGAGTTTGTTGAACAACTCCACTCTCCATTGAAAATAAATAGCCCATTAAATGAAGGAAGAGGACAGAAGAAAAATTATGCCTCTGGGAAAATTTAGATTTCTATATTCAGTTTAGTTTCCATTTATCCAAACCATGTAAGGATAGAAGCCATGACCCCCAGGGCCTCAGTATGTTACGGCTCTCTGCTAACGCTGAATTATTCTTTAGATATAGGCTCATTTTGTGTATTATTAATGAAATTTTAGTTCAGAGGGTAGTGCCAAAGAGTGATAGATCTTCCAGTTGTAGCTCATGGTACATCTTAAGGCTTAGTACTAAAAAGACTGGAAGACCAAGGGGATACTATATAAATTTGAGTCCCAGTCTCCGCCCCTGTATGAACTAATATTCTCTTCTTCCCCCTTTCTCCTCACCTGCAATCACTACAGAAGATGCCCCAAAAAACACATCAGTGAAAGGACCACATTAACGGCAAAAACAAGTAGGTGTTTTTCTAGCCTTGTACCATTCTACTAAAAGTCACAGAGTCAAACCCAAGTGATTTCATGCATTTCTAATTTCAGGACAGTTCGAGTGCTGTGCTCTGACATGACCAATAAAGATTGTAGGTCGAATGTTTTTTAGTCTCCTCCAGACTAAGAAGAGATGAAGTGGAAAAGCAAATATCAGGGATAATAAGGTTTGAATCTGCACAAATATTTACATCTGCAATATTCAGATAAGCTTTTCTGGCTGTGAGAAGCCTGAAGAGCAAATACACCATTTCCTGGAGGAAATTCTACTCTGGCCAGTAAAACAGAGAAATGGTTCTATATTTCTATATCAGGAACAGCCTGTTTTCCATTGGTGAAGACAAACTGCTGCGGCTGTGACACTTGCATTCATGCTATAAACTGTATTAAAAATTCTTCTTTGCAGAGTAAGTGTCTTAAAAATCAAAATAAGCTTGATTTTTTTAGATTGCTTGACATATCTAAAAACCAACCAATCCCACATTATTTGCTATATCTAAAGTGTTACTACTCCATTTAAGCCTTCACGTAGAGCACAGGTAATCCGAGTGCCATGGAAGCCAACAACGGTCTCTGATCTGTTCCTGAGGCATTCATCAGCTGATCTTGGTTATGCATTTCATCTCTTAAACCAGTGTCTCAATATTGTTCTGCAAGTGATAAACCCCTAAATATTTCAATAAGGCTCTACATGGAAAAAAAATTCTGTACTCTGTACTTAGAACTTGTCAATATCTTTGTTCTTATTCTAGTGTTACTACTCTGCATTTGCAATATATTTTGATGATTGTGCAGATCCCAAAAAATATACCTCAGTATTGGTACTTTTATAAGAATTGAAGATAAAACAAAATAAAAATATGGGTAATATTTTTCTGTCCAAGCAATATTTCTTGAACACCAGCGTGTATTTCAGGACAGCACTTTACTTTGTCAGTGTTCACTTTTTTGTAGGTCGTATGTTTAAAATTGGCAACACATCAGTACTACATAAAAAGCTTTTCTTAAGTGAATTCTCTATATTGAATTCTCTGCTTTATGTACCAAAAGAATTATATGACAAGCACTAAATAATAAATTTTAGACAATAAGCCTCTCAAAAGAAATAATATTGTGAACAGCAAATTGAACAGAAGGACAAGGATGTGTTTTTAACCTGCTTTTCCGTAGGCTAACACTGAGTACTTAATGTTATCATAGCTTACATACCCTTTCTTACCATTTGTTGGTGATATGAACAATTTTACATGAGTCCTTTAATTTCTTTTCAAAATAAACAGTTGAAAATCTGAAGTTCAGTGACACTAAATATGATTCCCAAGGCTGCAACTGTGGAAGTGTAGCCCCATGGGGCAGATAATCCAGTATTAACAAAGCTCAGGGCCAGCACCCAGATGCAGGATGTTGATTTCATTGGAGGTTTTCATACTACAACTTGAAAACAAACAAACAAAACCAACCCAAACCTAATTTCTTAGAGAAATCTTTTGTTAATTACCATAGCTCAAAGCTTTCTTCTGCCTGACAAACAGCATTGTTGGGAAAGATTCTAATCAAAAAAATAGGGTCCATCACTGTAGGATAACCAAGAGCTGTTTATTTTTATCAATACCCATGGCTAAGCAAGTAGAAGTTCCTTTTAGGAAAAGACATGTGGACGCCAAATAAGACTTGCTTACTTTACTTGTCCGTTCAGGCTTCGGCCAACACGCACAACACTAGAAACTACAAAAGGCTTGCTTAAAGACTGGTAAAATAAATATATCAAAGAAAATTTTAGAAGGCAAATGATCAGGTGGCATTTCCTTTAAATGATCATTCATAACCCCCCCAAAACACTAAGACAATGCATCAGTATTTTTTTATTCTGCTCATGATGCAAAAATATAAACCAAGAATATCTCCAAGCTTGACAAAACATTTGTCAGAGATGTTCGTTAACACTGTTTCTGCTTCAGGAATATTAAATAGTGTTAGCAACAAATACTCGCAAGTCAAAATTATTTTTAAAAGAAAATAACATTTTTTTCTGAATGGAAGAATCCAACAAGGAAATGTGTTTTTATATTGCATCCTTTGTGCAGAATTCTGTGCAGTTTAGTTCCACAAACAATATGTTGCTTATGCACTTCTACGGGGTAGGAGAGGTATTTTTAAAATTATGTAATAGGATTCCAGAGGAACAGACAGACACCTGATTCCTGACGTTACAAACCCTGCTGACATTACAAGAGAAAATTTCCAAAGTGCATTGACTGTGAAAATTCTCTTCTACAAAAGTTACTGAAGGCTTTAGAGAAACAGAAATTAGAAAATTTCTATCAGGGAAAGCACAAGCCATTTGCTTTTCTTGCAAAAGAAAGATCCCAACTATTTGACCATTTTAATGCGTAAGAACTGAATTTATAACAAGAAAATCTTCCAAATATTTGTTGCAGAGTTAAAAATATTACTGTTTGGTTCATATATTCACCTACTTTAGCCAATCTGAAAGGTGCAGACTTCCACTGCACTTCAGTTGTCCTACCACAGGATAGAGCATCAATTACATTCAGATATTCTCCACTTATCAAGTCTGTATTTTACTCTGGGCAAGTGAAAACGTGATGAAAATCAAATTATTCTTTGGGGGTTATGAAAGCCATAATACATATGTAGTCCAAAAGAAATCAGAGTAGCCATTCTTAGAAGGAATTTCCCGGGTGAAAAACTATCCAATACTTAAGAAGACTTTTAGGGATTAACTTAGATTCCATTGACTAACTGCAGAGGTGTTTCCCCTTGGTTACATTAGACAATCTGAGGCAGCTACATTCTGTATTTTTCATTACTATAAATCTTTGGAAAAATTAAAGTATCGTGATGCTCACAAAAATTGACTTTTTTGTGGACCTATTCTACCTATACAGAACACCTGCTGTGATACAAAAAGAAGCAATATGCAGTTTCCTCTTCACATGTAACAAAACCTCAGAAAAAAACTGTTGAGGAGCCACAGTGATAGGCATTAGAGAGCACAGCTTATAGACACAATTTTCAAAAACATATCAGAGCAGCAGCTCGGGCTGCTCTAACTTACACAAAAACTATATCCTCTCCTATAGAAAGATCATCTTCCTGTAATGCCAAAGTAACAGCCTCCTGGATTACCCTCACCATGTGCTAGAGGGTTCAGGAGACACTGATATTTTTTAAACAAAAATTTTTTTCTTCCCTTTACCTGAGGTAAAAATTACATCCTCTAAAGCCTGCATGACAGCAAAAATTCCTATGTTTTCCCTGTTGGTTCTTATGGTTTAATTGCCTCCTGTTACATGAGTAAGTAGACACAGATTTGAGGAAGTTATATAAATGCATGCTTACCAGCTGGTGCAGAACATGAGCAGTGAAGTTGAAAAACGTGATAATCAGCACATGATTCACTGAATTTGGCTTCCTTAAAATCTGGCTTGGAATCCTTTTTTCTGTCAATCTCATCTGAAGAAATCTTATCCAGTTCAATTATAGCAGCTGACATATTGATAGTTGCAGTAGAAATCAAATTAAAAACAAAGCCGAATAAAAGGAGAAGCCAGTTTTAGTTCAGCATCCCCAAACTTGCTGTCCAAAAATAACTCCCTATCACAAGAAAGAAAAACAAAAACCCAGACTGTAGCAGTGCAAAATATTCAGGTTCTTTTTTTTTGTTGTTAAATCAATGACAGAGAAACTCTATCTTCCAGCTTTGGAGCATCTAAAAATTATTGCAGCTCTTCTCTAAAATAGAAAACTACTACTTTAAAAAGTTCTTCTCTTCTTGCAGTGACAACAACATTATGACATTTCTGAATAGCTGCCAGAAAAATAACAAGGATAAGCAGAGATTTTTGAATGCCTGCTAAGTTGTGGACTTCCTAACTTTAAGAGACTAACTCACATTTTGTTACCCAAGGGTCCAGCTGGGAGGGGCTAATGCCAATGGGAATGAACGCATCACAACCCATCCTGGCATTTGTGCCTTGTTAGTTGTGCCACAATTATGTTTCCTTAGTGGACACTCAAGTCATTGTCTCGGATGTATTTGGGAAGATAAATTACCAAAATCTATGTAATTCCTTGAAAACGATTAAGAAATGCTTCACAGTTTCTTTGCTTATTATTTTAGAGCCTTGAGTATAAAAATGTGTGTTTCTAAGAAAATATTAAGTAAGAGCAGTATTAAGGAAAGTGGTTTAATCATTCAAGCTTTTGTTTTTTTGTTTGTTTCCTTAAATACAACTAAATCTCAACAGAACTCAAGATATTAAAATGATCCATCTCTTTCTCACCTCTCTCAGCAGACCTCTGAGCACTGTAAACAGTGTCAAAGAAGTCACCCACTTGGAGATGCTGTGAAGCTTACAGAGCATGCAGGCAGGCAGGGTCAAGAAGATGCTCTGGGAGACGGGACGCTGCATTGACAGGCTTGTCAGAACACTGCCAACTTGTAAATTCCTTAATAATAACAAAGGACATAAAGCATGTATTAGTGATTAAAACAGGCCATACGAGAAAAATTGCTGAACCTGGGCTACAGAAAAGGTGATGTGAATTTTGCCAGCTATTATCTTGCGGTCCCTTTCTTATTTTCTCTTTGCACAGTGAGAAAGAGAAGAAAATAATGCAAAGAAAAACAAAATATCTATGCAGCCATGCAGCTTTTACCAAAGAGTCCTTTGTTCTGCAAAAGCAGGACAAATCCAAAATCCTAAACTCAGCGTGAAAAACATTGAAATGTCAGGTTTACATATAAGTAATCTTTTAAACTGAGCTGCTGATGGTGGTATCCTCAATAATCTCAATGCAAGCAGGGAGCAGGTGTAGGTTCAATGTGCTTGCAGTAGAAACATATCCTCAAACAGGACGCAGTTATATTGAAAAAAAATAGATCTATTTACCAGTGGGATACTACTTTAAATATTTACTTAAGGGAATTTCTATGAGATAATATCTGGATTGGATATGATCACAGCAAGGAGCATAACAGGAGTAAAAAGCCTAATACTTAATAAGTAGAGGAACATGGAAATGGGACTGTTAAAATCAGTCACAGGGGAAGTTTTCCAAGGAGACCAGAAATACGTAACTGTCTTGTTTCCATTTCACTTCAATTAATGCACATCAGGGGCAGGAAAAGCTTGATGCAAGTGTCACAACACTAAACAAAACTTTAGAAAGGGTTATATAACAAGAAAAACAAAACAAGTGTGTGTTTGGAAGGCAAACCCAGCATGGTGTACACCAAGAAAGGGAAAAGGAAAAAAAATCAGACAAAAACCATTCAATGTTTTTTAATAACCCTCTATTCCAGTTCCTCTTAAATATGTAAAGTCTAGTTATGTCATAATGGCTGGCTAATGTAATCTTACTTTGTCTTCCAAAAGAAACTTCCCCAAATGAAAATGTTGGCTGCTATATTTTACAGGAGGTAACAGCCCTATCAATTTACTCTTAAAAAAAAAAATCCATAGCTTAAATTGCACTTCCCTGCTTATAAAAATTTTAAGAGGTATTTTACATGGAGTTGTTACATAAATGAGTCCAGTGTAGCAAAACTTGTAAAGAAAAAAACAGCTTAATCTTCTAAAGGCAGAGCACCACAAATGCCCAGAGGGTGGATCATTTTTGCAATATTCAGTGCCCCAAGAACTTTATCTTAACTTTTGCTGGATTCTTGTAACTTTTCCTGACTATGTAAGCAATTTCAATTACTGTATTTCAAATGAAACGAGCCGATTTCTCTAATAAAAATAAAACATATTTATTTATAGAAAATTTGGCAGAGTTTTTGGATAAAAAGCCACAATGCAGGGAAACAGCTCCGAGCCTGGGTGTCGGCAGCTGGGGGACAGGCAACTTGACAGGGTGTCAGAGAAGCTCTGTTCACACCGATGTCTTGGAATGGTGAGTTTTTATACAGATTATTTCGCTGGAGGCAATCCTGTATCAGGGTCCAAAGTCTAAAGATATTCAATTTTGGTTCTTTGGTTATTCCAGCGAAAAACAATGTCCTTCTGATGAGATGATGAAGTCTTGATGAAATCTTGTCCCCTCCAGGAAGATATGTTCCTGACATGTTGCAGATATCGTGGTGAGAATGGCCGGTGTGGCTCCTCTTGAGATGGCCCATCTCCTGCTCAGCCACGGCTGTAGTCCTGATAATTTCCTTCTCGGAAATCTTTTCAGCTGAGAGAAAACTCCACATTCTTACGGGAATCTGCCCTGCCCAGGGAATGTGGTTTCATCATGTTTTGGGTTTGAAACAGAAATATCTTATACATGTATTTCAATGTTAAATGGGTATAAAATTTATAGGCACGAATTAAACACATATAACACTGTACAATCACTTATCTGAAGGATTTATATTCTCCAGTAACAATAATGTCAATGTGATTTAATTTTTTTCCTCACAATATTATGCTGCTCTTAAGTTTCCCATATAACTCTGGATATCTAAATCAGTCAAGAGCATGTTATGTCTTCAGCAGTCTGTGACTGTGTAACACAGTGGTCACTCAAACCTAGGGCTAAACCAAGCTTCTTTTGCTCTGGGTAGGCACAAAGGAGAAACTTCCAACCAAATATACTCAAGAGGTAAAAAACTACACAAAAGTTCACTGCCAAACTATAGAAAATTAAGGAACATTGGCAAAAGACTAAATACAAAATAACATCAATTACTACAGCATGGTTGGGGTTTTGGGAATTCCCCTTCTCTTTCCTTTTTCTCTTGAGGAATTTTACACATATATGCTGCCAGGGCGACAAATTGCTGGGTGCTTGGGAGAAACAAACACCGGGCCACAGGGGGAGGAGTCCAACGAGCTACTCTCTTTCACCGGGGCTGGCTGGTGTTCTTGGCGTTCGGACGGAAAGAGAGGCTGCCGTCATGGTGGAGAGAATTCGGCAGCACTGCCGGCTTCTGTTTTTTTTGGNCACTGCAGGCTTCTGTTTTTTTCGGCTGCCTTCTCTCGACCATGAGTGGAGCTTGCTTACTGGAAAGGCAGTTGCACTGGGAACCTAACACCCCACCTCACTCAATGAGGGACCTTTCCACCATCTGCTCGCGTGCCTCAGGGAGAAAGCTCAGGATTCCCAAGCCTGCCTTTCCCGGCCTCGCTGGGAGCTGGGGTGCGACCATCCTGCCTCTGTGTTTGCTTTGAGCCTTCGCTACACTGTAGCTCCACACGCCCTGCCTGCTGAGACCTCCTGCGGTTCCCGCTGCAGCTCCGGAGTTTGATACATCTCATCTGCCACCCAGGATTTGTGCTCGTCCCTGCTTTTCCAGCCTGATGTTCCCGAGGGTCCGGCCGGACACCGGGATCAGCTGCCCAGGGGTTTTGTGAAGCTTTCCTTCCATCCCTCACCCCCTCACAGCCAGGCCGCCATTGCCACATGCTCCCCGAGCTCGCTCCGGAGCGCCCCCTGCAGCTGATAGGGCACCACCGCACCCGCCCTGCTCACCGGGAGCAGCCAGCGCCGCTGCCGGCTGTGACCGTAACTGCACCAACGGGGAAAGGGCCTGACAGACGAGGAGGCTGGCACTGGGTTACTGGTTCTGTCTGCTGTTACTGTCATAGCTATTGTTGCTTGTGTGCCTTGTTATAAATATATATTTATATATATTAGTAAAGAACTGTTATTCCTATTCCTCATATCTTTGCCTGAAAGAACCTTAATTTCAAAATTATAATAATTTGGAAGGAAGGGGGTTGCATTTTTCATTTCAAGGGAGGCTCCTGCCTTCCTTGGCAGACACCTGTCTTTCAAACCTAGACAAGCATTAACTTAGTCCACTGAAAATAGAAACCTTTTGAACTCATTCAATGTTATGTTCCATGAGAAGAGAGTTAGAAGAAGAAGAAAAGGAGGAAAACAGAAAGACAGGGAAGATACAGAAAAATAGGCATTGATACCAAATCCTAGGTTCCAGCGATGTGAAGCTCCAAGATTAGGATTAGGGTTAAAGGACAATGTGCTTGCCTTGTGGCCAGGCTTCTTAAAGCTTTGGCCCATCCTGGGCCTTCTTCCCAAATGGGACTTCCTGTCTCTTGGCCACTCAGCGGTGGGTTAGGTGGCACTGGGGAGCTGCCTCCAGTGAGCCGCCTCCAGTGAGCCGTGACAGACAGACACTGTGGATCTGGGAGGCATGCGGCACTGCACCGCCTCAACAAAGCAAGGCCTGACCTACCCAGTAACACACATTCCAAGTTCCCAAGATGTCTCAAAACAGGTCACATTTTCCAGTTTCTGATAGACTGTTTCTTCATACGTAGGGGATTATTCTCTTTGATTTTACACATTTACACTCATAACAATAGAGAGAGTACTGTTCCTCTGGCAATCTACATAATGCCCAAAGTGTTCTATTCTCTATACATATTATGCAGCATATGCAAAACCTGTGAAATGCCAAGCAACTCTGATGGAAGGTAAGGGCCATCCTTCAAATGGAGAAGATGATAAGGTATTGCAAAAAACAATTATTTTTAATTTATTTTTAGTTTCAGATATGTTGGACTCAATTTCATTGTGGTGTTATAAAAACAATGCATTTTTTAATGCTCAGTAGAAGACCTGAAAAGCAGCACATGGCTATAGCTCTTTCTCTCAAGCTAAAGCAATCCAGAGGTTCAGGAACAAACACTCCTTTTCTACTTTCATCTTGCACAGCTAATCTAGCCGGGGAGCAGAAGAAGTCCCATTTCCTTTGGCATATTTGTTTTTCTTTCTATGTCCATTTTCCTCTTCTCAAATTGATGTCAAAAACTTCTTTGCTGTTTTAATTATTTTTTGTATTCGAGTAATTTTCAGTTGTTGTGTTTCTTCCTCACTGCTCTATCATAGACTGACAAATTAAGAAAGAAAAATGAACAATAAAAAAATATAGGTTTTACTAATATGGGTATCAATGCACCGCATATAAACACAATATAAAAATTTTGTAGGTATCATGGAAACAGAAGTAATTTTCAGAACTTTATTTATATACTTAAAGTCACACTTAGAGATATTTAACAAAACAAAAAGCATCAGGACATGCTATTCCTTTAAATTCTTTCTGAAATCCTTTACCATTATAAAATTGCTCTATAAAAAATAATTGCGTTTAATAAATCCAATCATTAGACACTGTCTCACTTTGAGACAAATTAGGAGGAAACACATTGAGGTGAATTTTCCTGTAATAGAAGGCAGGTTTTGGCAAAGCCCAGCCGGGTTCGAAAGGAATTTCTTGGAGAAATGCGGAAAAAAGGACACTTTGTTTAACAAGAAAGGTGCATGCAGGCACGAGGAAGGAAAAATGAATAACGTTATATAATAAAAACTCTCACTGTGGAGAAGAACAGGTAAATATTTTAAAGTCCTGCTTGGCAATGGAGTGGTAGGAAGTGCCAGAGAAGGACACAGAGGAGTCCGTAAGGCAAGGTAAAGCATGGGGAAGGGAGGCAAAGCAAGGAGAGTGCCACAAATGTCAAGAATAGGCAACATTGTGTAGGAACGGCAGCGCAAGGCAAGAGGGGGTAGGCCAGGTAAAGCAAGGCTAAGGATCAAAACTGTACAAAGGTCAAGGGGGGAATGGGAATGTAATAAAACAAAAAGGAAGAGAAGGGTACAAGGGCAAGGCAAGATTTGCCTTCAAAAACAAGGCTACTGGGATGTAGGGAAGGGATAGAAAATAATAGGAAGCACAGGCAAATCCAGGTATGGCGAGGGAAAAAAGCAAAAGGAAAGTAAAAATTTGGCATGGGTGAGAAAGGCAAGGCAATGAAATTAACTGGTAGGAAAGTCAAGAGAAAGACACGGAGGAGTGACCATACATTGATGGAGCAGGAAAGGCATGGCAAGGTGAGGGAGGGGAGGGGCATGGAAATCAAAATAAGGCCTGGAAGTGGTAAGAAGAGAAGGGCAAAGAAAGAGAAATAATTTGCATAGCCATCCGCCTCCTTGGCTTCCCTACCCATTTTCCCTGGCCTTACCTTGCCTTCTTCTCCTGTCCAGAAAGAGTGTTCTGGCACTTCTGCATGGGATCAGCTACTGAATGCTTTCTGTCACGGAGAAGGGAATCCAATTACTATAACCTTCCTAGCAGTCCCATTGACTTCTTTTGCTTTGCTCATCCGTCTCAAAACCTGGCCTTGAAAATCAAAGGATGCAGTGGACGAACTGTTTTTCAGGCCAGTGTTAGTAGATCAGATGTTCAGGTACCATAGGGAAGTAAACGCCAGGAACACACATTTGGCCAGGAACCATCTGTGTACCTACAAATTCAACTGCACCCATTGAACTCCCAGCGCAAACTCTTGTCAACTCTAGGTACTGTCATAGTCCTTCCGTCTCACAGAGGCAGGATCCAAAAAAAAGGCAGGAGGAAATGCTCAGACATTAAGGGTACCAGGACAAACAGTTCAAAACCTCGGCTTCTGCATTCTCACTGTACCAATTCAACAGCTCCAAAAGAAAAAGCTGCTTACTCAGGGAAGAGTCAGTAAATTCAGCAAAAGAACAAAACTGCAGTTCCAAAACCTGCTTCTTTGCCGAAAAGAGTAACCACAAAAGAAAGGGAATGCCCTCCTGCAAAGGAGAAACCAGCAGATTCCACACCAAGGTACCAGAACAGGGTTACGGGCTACCATAACAGCTACACACCAGTTCTGAGCATAGCTACTTACCTTGTCCAAAAGAATTGCACTGCCGGAATTTCAGCAGACAACCACTGAGAAGTGGAAAAAACATACAAAAAGGAATCTTTAGGGACACAGCACAAAAAGAGTGATAGCAGCTCCATATTTGCAAAAAATGAGGAAGTGTTTCCATAACAATATCCCAGGATGGAAAGTTGCTGCTACCCTTTACATCCAACTCCTTATCTGCACCTGAAGTACTGGGGATAGGTTCTTTCCTTCCCATGGAAAAGCATTGCCACCATCATTCAGGATTTTACCAAGCAAAAAATTGGGTAGCACCAATGTATAGAATATGTCTACCAATTGCTTCTACACGAAGGTGTACGGCCAGAAATGCCTTACTGATATTTAATTCCTATGATAATTTTTCAACTTGGATAGGCCCTGGTAGCTGTTTAGATGTAGGCGAGGCAAACTTCCTTCCTCTGCAAGTCGACAGCGCCATCGTGTGGGGCTTTATTATGAGCGCTCGCAATGGCCAGGAAAAAGACAAGAGCTTTTTTGTCTTGGCATCGATAGTATGGGAGCGGTAAGTGTCAGAGCCAATTCGTGGATCCCGGCTGTTGGAGACAGAAAGAATGTGATCCTGAATAGTGCTGGGAAGGAAGACGAATCTTTTCATTGTTTGTTGCACAGCTCATAGACTGCAAAAGAAATGGGAATTCTAGCACTGCCCATTTCTTCTACATACTTTCTGTGGGACCAGCTGCTGAATGTTTCTACTTTTGTAACTGGACTGTGTCAGATTGAATGTGCTTGAGGATGCTGAGAGCACAGAGCTGTGAGATACATCTTATAAAGTGAAAATGGAAAGGGAAGGCAAGAGCTTATTTTTCGTTCCAGGTGTTTGATATGGGGGCTGCACGTGGCAAATATCGAAGCTGGACTCGGCGAGGGTGAAGAAAAGTGAGGGCAAACGTAGCTGAGCAGGACGGCGCATAAAAAGCTCACAGAATACCAGTTAAACATGGAGAGAGCAACAGCTTGTGTGAGTGGGCTCATTTTTTGGCGAGGATTTTCACTTGATACAGTTTTCTGTTCCAGGATCACTAAATGACAGAAAGAAAAATATGATAATATATTTAGCCTGAAAGGAAAGCTCATATCTCCGGTTTGTATGCTGTTGCGATACTTCAAAGACGATGTAAAATGAAGTTTACTGTTTCCAGGTGAAAATTACGGAGCTGGAGTAAGGAAAAGAGCAAAAACCCGAGAGTGCATGCAGCTGAAATAAAAAAGCATAATACAAATGTGAATTTTGCAGTTCAAGGCTGCATAAGAGAAATGATAGCCTGCCCCTCTTGTTCTAGGATGTTTAGTTTAAGGCGGCGGATCCAAAAGGTCTCAGCAAGATTCAACAGAGCGCTAAAAAGAGACTTGCCATTTCCATTCAAGAGCCTTAATTAACGCCAAAACTCAGGCGCCAGAAAGACTCAAGCTCCAGGAAAGTAACAGTTGCCAGATAGCCCGTTCACACCGCAGTTTTTCAAATACACACCTCAGCACCTATCTACACTCATTCCTTCTAAGATCTCAGTAGGCCTCTTTCGAAGCCTAGGGACAAAAGTCTTATAATCGACCTTAAATCTCGTTCACAACCTGCGTCAGTGGAGAATGCTGTTGCTGGCCAACCATGTAAATCGCACCCTTTGGAATTCTTCACAAAACTTGGACATATGCACTTTCATACATCTTCACTTTTGAAGTTTCCAAGAAGCTCTATCTCTGCAGAGAAGCAACTATCAAAACAAAAGGCACGCTTAAATTAACCCCTCTCTAAGCAGCTGTTAAACTGCACAAAAAATGCGGTGGCTCTGTACATTCACTCTAAGAGATAAGTACAAGTAAGTTTTTTCCCACACACATTATGCCTGCTGAAATGCTGCAAAGCTGAAAGCCGTCCCTGGGCTTCTCTTCGGCGCAGACTACGTGAAACAAAGAACAAAGACGTAGATCGCCTGAATTTTGTGTGCAGGGGACTGAATTGCAGAATTCCAGCAGGAAAAGCTCATTCGCAAGCTGATTTTTTTAGGTCAACTCGCAAAGAGAATGGTGCCGGAAGCGCAGCGCATAGGGCATTGTCTTCTGCCGTAACAGGCCTCGGCCCGTCACTTTTCCTTTTAAGAGCCACACTAATACTGAATTTTGCCTGTCTTGGCGTGTTAATCGGAACAGAAACCTGGCGACGGCACTCAGCTTCGCCG
>VXAD01006718.1:0-13059 GCA_013399195.1 Dicrurus megarhynchus
GAGGGTTTTGGCCCTTTTTGAGGATAAGATCAGGGGAGCTGCTGTAAAACATTCCAATTCTCAGTGTTTTTCTCTTCCTCATCTTTTCTTTTTTCTTTCTTACCGCATGGATACCTCCTGCTCCTTCTTGCTTTAACCATATTCCTGCACACTCCCTTCAACCAATCCTTTCCCAGCACACCAACACCATCCGTCCCCTGGTGCTGAGACCCCTTCTCGACTTCTCTTATTGCCTGGGCATCCATGTCCTTAATTACCTCTGGGAAAATGTGCAAGCTACCTCAACATTCTCCCCTTTTGTATAGGAAACGATGTCCCTGGTTCTGTTAAGGCTTTGTTCTTCTTCTGGAAGTTCAGGAATTGAGCAGGACCTTGGCTGAGCAGCAGTCTGTGTCAATTAGTAACATTTTCTGGAACTGATGGTTTCTCCTGTCGGTTGCTTCTGTACAAGTCCCTGTCCCTCTCTCCAATGGGATTCACACCATCTGTTTGTAAAGACACATTCCTCTTCTTCCTTTCCTGGGGGTCCCCCGTTTGCGGGACATCCCCCCTGGAGCAGGGTGTCCCCGCTTGCTGCAGCCGCGGGCCTCAGGCAGCGCTCAGCCAATCAGATCGCGCGGCGCTGGTGACTCACCAGTTGCCAGGCAGACCCGCAGCTGCCGGCGCTCCCCACCTGGACCCCACGTGTGCCCCGGCCCCAGCGCCCCCCGCGAGGGGAATTTGGGGAGGTGGGAGGGGGGGAGCGCCAAGGCGGGGCCCCCCCGTGCTGTCCTGGCAGAAGTGGCTGCGGCGGGGGCCGAGTGCGGGCAGGAGCGGCCGAGAGCCCAGCGCTGGCCCGGCCCGGCCTGCCGCAGCTGCATCCCTGCTCCTCCTGTGGGATCCCACAGCTCTGGGGGGAAGAGCGAGCCAGGGGTGGGTGCTGGGCCTGGGGGGAGGAGCAGAAAGGCTGGAGGAGCAGGGTTGAAGAATAAAATGGTGAAACCATGCACGTGGGAGCAGAAGGTGGGATTATGCAAGAGAAGGAGTAGTGAGAGGAAGAGGAATGTGAGGAAGAGTGGGGATACGGGAGGAGGAGGAGGAGCAGCAGGAAGAGGAGGCACCCCAAGGTTCCACCACTCCCTGTATCTGCAGCCTCCCCCCAGCCCCAGGAGTGCTGCTCCCCCCCAATCCAGCAGGTGACCAGGGAGGGGAGTCCACGATTTTCCTGGGGTGAATCTTGGTGTTTCTGAGGTTTATTGGGCTACATGTTGGTGCTTTGGTTTTTTTGTGGGGGCTGAATGTTTATATTTTGGAGGGGGTTTTGGCTGAGTCTTGCTGTTTTTGGAGTTTTGGGGCTGTGTCTTGATGTTTGGGGGACTTTTGGGCTGAATCTTGGTGTTTTGGAGGTTTTTACAGACACAAGATGCCCGGTGATGGACCTGGGCCGGAGGAACCCCCAGCCCAAGGTGCTCATCCCTTGTTTCTCCCCCCAAACCAGGATTTGTCATTCCCAAGGCGTGGCCAGATAGAGGAGAAGGCAAAGCCCCGGAGATCCCGCACGAGGAGCAGCAAGGAGGAAAGAGCCCCCCTGTGCCGGGAAGGCAGCTGGAGATCCAGGCGGAGCTTGGAGCTGGGGGAGAAGCCTCAGGGTCGGGAGAAGCCCCACAGGTGCTTGGAGTGTGGGAAGAGCTTCAACAGCAGCTCCAGCCAGATCTGACACCAGAGGATCCACACTGGGGAAAAGCACTACGAGTGTGGGGAATGTGGGAAGGGCTTCACCAACAGCTCCCAGCTGATCCAGCACCAGCTGGTCCACACCGGGGAACGGCCCTATGGGTGTAGGGAATGTGGGAAGAGCTTCTGGCGGAGCTCCAACCTGAGTGAACAGCAGCGCACCCACACCGGGGAACAACCCTACGAGTGTTCTGAGTGTGGGAAGAGGTTTCGGAGGAGGTCCGACCTCCTCGTACATCAGCGCATTCACACAGAGGAGAGGCCCTTCTGCTGCCCCGACTGCGGGAAGGGCTTCAAACGCAACTCCCACCTCATCAGGCACCGGCGCCTCCACACCGGGGAGAGGCCCTACGAGTGTCCCGAGTGTGGGAAGAGCTTCTCACACAGCTCTACCTTGACCAAACACCAATGGAGACACCACTAAGGAAAGCCCTGCGAGTGGCCCGAGCGTGGGAAGAGCTTTGTGCGCTGCTCCAGCTCCTTCCCCCATGGGAGGATCGGCATTGGATGATCCCAAGTGACCCCCGTTGGGCAGAGCCCTGGTGACCCCCATTCTGGGTGATCCCCACTGGGTCGGGGGAAGGTGTTGGGAGAGATTTCTTTGCCTTCTCCTTGTGCTGCTGTGATTTGGTTGGTAATAAATTCCCTCCCTGTGCCCAGGCTGGGTCTGTTGTGCCCGTGCCAGTTGAAAGGGTTAAAATCATTGTACCTGTGCAAGTATAAGATACAGTGTAAGATACAGTGTAAAAGTTAGCAAATATTAGCCACAAGCTTAAGGCACAGAATGTAACTTGTCAAGAAATAGGGAACAAAACTCACCAAAATGAGGAACAAAGCTTGCTGACACCAGTCCAGAAACTGCTGAAGCCGCCAACAAGAGACTGTGCATCCCTAGGAAAGAAAGGTGAAAAGTGCAGAGCGAGGAAGACTGTGGCACCTGGGTAGGTGATGGGGATTGGGAGGAATTTTTATTACCTCCCTGAGTAGGAACCCATTTCCACTCCCCTTCATCCACCAGCTCTCCTCCTATTGCCTGATGGTGAGAGGCATGGGAGTGCTCTGACTCCTGGGGGCTTCTCTCAGGGATGGAAGGGTGAAACTCCACCAGTCTATTTCCCTTTCTCTAATGCTCCTTAGTCTTTCTACTTCCTCCTTAAGCTCAGCCACCAGGGAAAGGAGATTGTTCACCTGTTTGCACCTCAGGCAGGCGTCCTTTACAATGTCCCCTGGTGCTACTGACAGGCTCAAACACTCCTCACAGGAAGGGGTCTGGACAGATGCGTCCTTCTTGGAGGGTTCTGTTTGGCTGGGTACACTTTTACTGGCTGGAGCTTTTGATCGTGTGAGGACCATTGCTGAAAAAAACCCAACCAACCAAATCTCAACACAAAAACAAACTAAAAACCCCAGCAGAATAACTGCAACCCTGCCCTCGGAGATGTGCCATGGCCCTGTTTGCCCACTCCTGTTCACCGCCCTCCCCAGAGCCCTTTTTTAATCAGTGCGCTGCTGGCCGGAGGAAACCCTGCCCTATGCGGGGGGTGTCACCCCCTTTTCTCTGCCCACAGAGCTCCTGAGCCGCTGGCGGCCGCAGCCCCTCCCCGTGGCCTCGGTCCCGGCCGGGACCCCCACTTCATCCCTGCGCTGATTTTGGGGGGGGTGTCGTGTGTCCCCCCCAGCCCCGCTGTCACTCTGCCCCTGCCTGGCTGCTCCCAGTGTTCCCAATAAAGCTTCCCAGTTTGGCCTGGTCCTGCTTAATGGGGAGCACTGGGGAGGCACTTGGGGGGGCTACGATTGGTGGGGGGGGCAGAAGCTGGGGATGGATTGGGAATGGGGACCCCTGTGTGTCCCCCCCGTGTCATCCCGCTCTGGTGTGGGCTTGGGAGGTACCTGAACCCCAAGACGGCACCCAGTGAACCCCAAAAGGTGCCGGGACCCCCCTGAGAGGAAGGAGCAGGAGAAGAGAGGGAGAAAAGAGGAGAAGGTGGGATGAGGAAGGAGGAGGAGCAGGACCCCTCCCAACTCAATTTGGGGGTCCCATTCCCCCTTTCCCTCAATTCAAACAGCTCCTGACAGCTTTGTTCTGAGAGGAATCCCTGAGTTTCGGGATTTTTGGTGTGCGCTTTTGGAGGGGGACAGCTCTGTCTGGCCTTTGCCTCCCTGTTGTGGCCTCTCAGCTGCCCCCAACACCCTGGGGCTGCTGGGATTTCCTTCCTGGGGACAAGGATGTTCATTCCCTTCCAGGAGCCCAATGCCTGGCTGGGGGTCCAGGTCAGGGGGTCCTTGAGCAGCTGCCCCAGAACCTCCACCAGGATCTCCCAGCGCAGCCGGAGCCGCTCGGCCTGGGGTCCCCAAAGCCCTCAGCAACCCCCAAGTCCCTCCCAGGAACCCTCAACTCCCTCAAACCCAGCATCCCCCACATCCCCTGCAAGTTCCCTCCATGGCACTGGCCATGGCCATGTCCACCATGTCCTCACCCATGGCTGTCTCCCCACCATGTTTCCATCCATGTCATTGTCCCCCACGTCTCCATCCATGCCCGTGTCCCCCCATGTCCCACTCCATGTCTGTGTTCCACCATGTCTGTGTCCACCCACATCCCCACTCACGTCTCAGTTCAGTATCTTTATTTTTACCCCAATTTCGGGTGCTTTTAGAGGATGAAGAGAAATGAAAAGAAAGCCAAGGCCAAAAGAAAAGGATTTTCATGTCCGTGCCGGCTGAGGATCCTTGTGCTTGGGTGGGAGGGAAGAACCTTTTTTGGAGGGGTTTCCACCCCACTGTCTCAAAAATCTTGGTCTTTGCCCCAGTCCATCACCATTTGGCTGTGGAAGAAGCCCTTGGGCCAGAGAAAATTTGAATCGTGGAATCACTGAGGTTGGAAAAGACCTCCAAGACCGTCCAGTATTCCTTGATGCCACCAGAAGATACAATTGAATGGAGAAGATTTTTGAGGGGTCAAAACTAAACAAATCTGCTCTCCCCAATGAATTCCTGATGTCAATCTGTGTCCCGATGGATGTTCCTGCCCCTGGGTTCATCCAAGTGCCCATGGGGAGCCAGGAAGATGTGGAGACCCCAGCCAGGTGTCTTCCCAACATGAATCACCAGGAGCACGGATCAGCAGGGCTCTGCCCAATGGGGGTCATGGGGATCATCCAACGCCGATCCTCCCACAGGGGAGGGAGCTGGAGCAGCGCACGAAGCTCTTCCCGCACTCGGGGCACTCGCAGGGCTTCCCTTACCGGTGCCTCTGTTGCTGTTTGGTCAAGGCAGAGCTGTGTGAGAAGCTCTTCCCACACTCAGGACACTTGTAGGGCCTTTGCCCGGTGTGGATGCACCGGTGGGTGATGAGGGTGGAGTTTTGCTTGAAGCCCTTCCCGCAGTCGGGGCAGCGGAAGGGCCTCTCCTCTCTGTGAATGCGCTGATGTACGAGGAGACTGGAGCTGGTGTGAAACCTCTTCCCACATTCCCCACACTCATAGGGCCTCTCCCCAGTGTGGATGCGCTGGTGTTTAATCAGGCTGGCACTCTGGCTGAAGCTCTTCCCACACTCCCCACGCTCATACGGCTTTTCCCCAGTGTGGATCCTCTGGTTGTAGGATTTTTTCCTTCTCCCTGCCTTCTGTGTGGTTCTGCCCACGACGGCTGGGACNCTCCCACGGGGGATGGAGCTGGAGCAGCGCATGAAGCTCTTCCCGCACTCGGGGCACTCGCAGGGCTTCCCTTATTGGTGCCTCCGTTGGTGTTGGATCAAATTAGACCTCACAGAGAAGCTCTTCCCACACTCGGAACACTCGTAGGGCCTCTCCCCGGTGTGGAGGCGCCGGTGGTTGACAAGGTTGGAGTTGTGTTTGAAGCCCTTCCCGCAGTCGGGGCAGCGGAAGGGCCTCTCCTCCGTGTGAATCCGCTGATGTACAAGGAGATGGGAGCTACTCCGAAACCTCTTCCCACACTCCGGACACTCATAGGGCCTCACCCCAGTGTGGATCCTCTGGTGTTCCACCAGGTTGAAGCTCCGGCTGAAGCTCTTCCCACACTCCCCACACTTGTATGGCCGATCCCCGGTGTGCATCCTCTGGTGTTCAATCAGATGGGAGCTGTGGTTGAAGCCTTTCCCACATTCGCCACACTCGTAGGGATGTTCCCCAGTGTGGAACATCTGGTGCTGGATCAGGTCAGAGCTCCGGCTGAAGCTCTTCCCACATTCCCCACATTCATAGGGCCTCTCCCCAGTGTGGATCACCTGGTGCTGGATCAGGTGGGAGCTCTGACTGAAGCCCTTCCCACATTCCCCACATCCATAGGGCTTTTCCCCTGTGTGGATCCTCTGGTGTTTAATCAGGCTGGAGATGTGGCTGAAGCTCTTCCCACATTCCCCACACTCGTAGGGCCGTTCCCCTGTGTGGATCCTCTGGTGTGCCCTCAAATGGGAGTTGTAGCTGAAGCCCTTCCCACATTCCAAGCACTTGTGAGGCTTCTCCACCAGCTCCGAGCTCCAGCTGGATCTCCGGTTGCTTTCCCGGCACAGGGGGGCTCTTTCCTCCTTGGATCTCCCTGGGCTGTGTTTGCAGCCCCTCCTCATGCGGCATCTCCGGGGCTTTTCCTCCTCCTCCATCTGGCCAAGGCTTGGCAATGACAAATCCTGGTTTGGGGGAAAAACAAGGGCTCAGCACCTTGGGCTGGGGGTTCCTCCTGCCCAGGTCCACCTTTAGGAATCTCCGGGAGTTTTGTGTCCATAAAAACCCCAAACCACCACGATTCAGCCCCAAAAACCTTCCCAGCAGTTCCCTGTCTGATTTCTCCACTTTAGGGTTCTGGGGCTCTCCTTTCCCTGTCGTCATCGGGGTCCCGTGGCTCCTGGGGTTCCCTCGTCTCCGCGGTCCCGCTCAGGGATGATCCCGGGGGTTTTAGCCCCCAAAATATCCCCGAAGGGGCATTTGCGGCTCAGCTTTGGGGTCCTGCAGGATCCAAACATCGCCCCCTCCCCCAAAATGAAACCCTCCCAGGGACTCACAAAGAGATTTGGGGCTCCATTCCGGAAGCCCCGAGCTCCAAACACCCCCCAAGAAAAAACGCCGCTCGGGGACACCCCGAGACATTTGGGGCGAGCTCCCCCTCCCCGCTCACCTGCGGGATGCTCCCGGGGCCGCGGCGGACAGAGCGGGCGGCCACCACGCGCTTATCCCTGCTGCTTTTCCTCTTCCTGCTCCTCCTCTTCCTCTCTTCCTCTCTTCCTCCCCCGCCTCCTCCCCCGCCTCGTCCTCCATCGCTCCTCCCGCTCCTCCTCCTCCTTCCTAATCCCGCCTCCTATCCCTTCCCGGCCCTTCTCCCGTTCCTTCCTCATCCCTCCTCCTCCATCCCTTCTCCTGCTCCCCCAGGGCCCAGCGCCCACCCTTTGCCCCCCCTTTTCCCAACGCCGTCGCATCCCGCGGGAGGAGCCGGGATGGAGCCGGGGCAGGTCGGGCTGGGGCAGCGCTGGGCTCTGGGCCCGGCCTGGCTGCTCAGGGGGGTCCCGGTGCCTTTTGGGGTTCGCAGCGCCGCGCGCTCTGATTGGCTGCGATTTTTAGGGGGATCTTTTTTCTGAAGGCACTACACGGCAACCGATGACGACACACCAATGCCGCGCTCCCATTGGCTGAGCGCTTCTTGGGGTGCTGCGCCCCCACTCCCAGTCCCCCTCAGTTCGCCGCCGCTTTACTGGGAGCAGCACCGACCCTTCCCAGTGTCCCAGGATCCCGAGGCGCCATGGATGGAGCGCGAAGCGTGCCCTGGGTGCTGCTGCTGGCCCTGAGCCTGCCCGGCCTTTGGGGGGTCCAAGGTGGCGTTTGTGGGGTCCTGGAGCCGCAGGGTTGGGATCTGGGGTGCCCTGGATCCTTGGGAATGTGAGGACCGGGAGGGTTAAGAGGGTCCAACCCCCTTTTTTGGGGATTTTTTTTGGGAAGGGTGTTGTCCCAACTTCCTCTCTTTTTTTGGGTTTTTCCACTTTTCTGTGATTTTCGGGGTTCAAAGTGGCCAAACTCCTCTTTTTCCGTGATTTTGGGGGGGTCTGGGTTTTCTTCAACCCCCCTGTTCCGAGGATTTTCAGGGTCTGGGAGTGCCCAAATCCCCCTGTACACAGAATTTGGGGGGCTGGGAGTGTCCAGACCCCCCTGTACCAAGGATTTTTAGAGACTGAGGGTGCCTAAACTTCGCTTTTTCCTCCATTTTGGGGTGCTGGGAGTGCTCAAACCCCCCTTTACCCTGGATTTGGGCATCTGGGTGTTCCCACATCCTCTTTTTCCAGGATTTTAATGCTGCTCTAAAAATAGGGTACTTTTGGAATGTCTTCTGCCCTGACACTCCCATCTCTGCTCTAGCTGCTCAAACTCGGCTACACTGAGGTTGTGTGAAAGTGCTTGCGCCGTGAGTATCAAGTTTTACGGGGAAGAGGCAATGTCAACTATTGCTTTCTCTCCTGGCACATCTCTCTGTCCAAACTGCAGCTGGAAACGCTGCACTGTGAAGATGGATTCTGCCACTTTGAGAGAATGTGATGATGCTCTAGAGTTGCGAAAGAAAGTGCGGGTCACTGGTGTGTTTCACCTAGTTTACAGACTTTAGAGGCACAATGAAGGCCAGAACTGGCTTCTTGTTCTAGGACATTTTCTTTGCGTGCAGCTACTGCATGTTTAGAAGGGATCTGCAAGAGTTGGAGGGCAGGATGTTTGGATCTTGCAGGACCCCAAAGGTGAGTCGCAGATCCCCCTTTAGTCGGATATTTGGGGGTCTATGTGATGATCAATATTTACTGGTGGGGGAGGACGTCAGTCTTGGGGACCCACAGGAGAGAGGCGGAGGGGAGCCCTGGGACCCTTCAAGTGGGGAGAGTGGAGGGGGATGATACTGGAGCTGGGGACCCCTGGCAGCCTGAAGGGGGGAGGGGAAGAGCCTGGAGTGGGGGGACCCCTGGGATCCGTGGAGCCTTGGAGCAGAGAGTCAGGGGAGAAGGGATCACTGGGACCCTCAAAACCCCCTGGATCGTCTGTAAGCAAGACCCCAGAAAGGGGGCACCCCTAGGAGCTACAGGACCCTCATCAGCCCAGGGAAGGGAAACCCCCAAAACCCAAGAGTGGAGAGACAAGGGAAGCGGATCTCCTATGAGGGTTTTTTGGGGGACTGAATCTTGGTGCTTCGGGGATTTTTATGGACACAAAACATCCAGTGACTTCCTGAGATGGACCTGGGCGGGAGGAGCCCCCAGCCCAAAGCGCTCACCCTTGTTTTTCCCCCCAGGAAAAACAGGATTTGTCATTCCCAAGGTGTGGCCAGATGGAGGAGGAGGAGGAAAAGCCCTGGAGATCCCACATGAGGAGGGGCTGCAAACCCAGCCCAGGGAGCTGCGAGGAGGAGAGGCCCGCCCTGTGCTGGGAAGGCGGCCGGAGATCCAGCCGGAGCTCGGAGCTGGTAGAGAAGCCTCAGGGCGGGGAGAAGCCCTACAAGTGCTTGGAATGTGGGAAGGGCTTCAGCCGGAGATCCAGCCTCCTCAATCACCGCAAGATCCACAGTGGAGAAAAGCCCTACAACTGTGGGGAATGTGGGAAGAGCTTCAGGTGGAGCTCCCACCTGAGGGAGCACCAGAACATCCACACTGGGGCGCGGCCACATGAGTGTGGGGAATGTGGGAAGAGCTTCAGCTGGAGATCCAGCCTCATCAATCACGGCAAGGTCCATAGAGGGAAACAGCCCTATGAGTGTGGGGAGTGTGGGAAGGGCTTCAGAACGAGCACCCTCCTGATCCTCCACCAGTTTATTCACACTGGGGAACGCCCCTATGAGTGTGGGGAATGTGGGAAGAGCTTCAGCCGGAACTTTGACCTGAGGGAACACCAGTGCATCCACACTGGGGAAGTTGGCCCTATGGCGTCCCAAGTGTGAGAAGAGATTTCGGAGGAGCTGCGATCTCCTTGTACATCAGCGAATTCACACAGAGGAGAGGCCCTTCCGCTGCCCTGACTGCGGGAAGGGCTTCAAGGAAAACTTCGCCCTCATCCTGCACCGGCGTATCCACACTGGGGAGAGGCCCTACGAGTGTCCTGAGTGTGGGAAGAGGTTTGTGAAGAGCTTGGATCTTAACAAACATCAGCCAATGCACACAGAGGAGAGGCCCTTCTGCTGCCCCGACTGTGGGAAGGGCTTCAACGACAACTCCAATCTCATCAGGCACTGGCGCATCCACACCAGGGAGAGGCCCTACCTGATCTGCCACCAGGTGATCCACAGTGGGGAACGGCCCTACGAGTGTGGGGAATGTGGGAAGAGCTTCAGCCACAGCTCTGACCTCATCAATCACCGCACGATCCACTCTGGGGAACAGCCCTACACCTGCTCAGAATATGGGAAGAGCTTCAGCCATAACTCCCACCTGAGGGTACACCAGTGCGTCCACACTGGGGAGAGGCCCTATGGGTGTCCCGAGTGTGGAAAGAGGTTCCAGAGCACCACAACTCTCCTCAGACATCAGCAGATTCACACAGAGGAGAGGCCCTTCTTCTGCCCTGACTGTGGGAAGGGCTTCAAGCAAAACTCCAACCTCATCAGGCACCGGCGCATCCACACTGGGGATAAGTCACAGAGAAGTCATCTAAGCAGGGAGTATCCGTGGTTAATTCCCAAAACTAAAATGAGTCTGCATTTCTTTTGAGGGAAAATGATTTCTAATGGCATTTTGAGGGTCCACAGAATAAATACAAAGAAATAAATACAAAGAAATACAAAGAAAATACAAAGAGGTGAAACAGGACTGGAGCTCGCTGGATTGATCCTGGGCAGAGCCTGGGCAGACTCTGCATGAATTTGGCTGCCTGAACGTAGCTCTTGCCTGGGCCCCAGGGGTGGCCCCCTCTGGGTGTCTCTCACAGCACGACAGGGATGCTCCTGCCCCTTCCCTGGTGCCCCAGGGTCCTGCAAGTGCCTTCTGGGGCCACCCAGACACCTCCCTGGGCCTCTGGGGGCCCCCAGCACAGTGCAGACAGGGATCAAATCAAAGCTTCCTTGGAAGATGGAGGCAGGAGAATATTGCCCACGATCTTCTTTCCAGCTGCCCTCCATACTCCTGCAAATCCTGCTGGGACACTCAGGCTCTCCATTCCAGGGCTCTGGAGCTCCCATGCAAACACATCCATCACTGTGTCCCCTCTCACATGGATATCAAGAAAATGACAAAGCAATGTCCAGAAAACCTGAACTTGATTAACTTGACTACTCTAAAAATCTGCAGGTAGGGGGTGACTGGAAGACTACGGGGTGAGAACCTTATGCCTACAAAAAGGGTCAACAGTTTGGAACTGGAACACTCATGGAAACTTCAGCTTCTGGGAGAAAAGGTGGCTGGGAGCTCTGTGGCTGAGGATGGGGGGCTTCACTAATAATGGGAAAGGAGGGGAGAAGGGGTAAAAATGGAGGTTTAGGAGCCCTAAACTTGGCGTGAGGGCAGTGGGTCATCCCCAAACTGAGCCGAGGGGAGCAGGGATTTGGGAGGACTATGGGAAAGGGGTGGGAGAGGGGGATAAGAGGTGGGGGACAGTGGGAAAGTGTCCCCATCACTTGAATCCCTGGAGCGATTCTTTGGGGCTCATGGGGGTGGGGGGAAGGATCCGCACTGGAGGGGTCCCCAAGCCCCCTGCCCATCCCTGAGGGGCCCATGGGGGATTCCCCCAACCAACACCCGGTGCTGCAGCGGCCGTGGGGCGGGGGAGGGGGGGCGGAAATAAGGGACCGGGTGGGCACAGAGGAGGATCTGGAGGAAGAGGAAGGAGAGAGGAGGAGGATCAGCAGGAAGAGGAGGAGCAGGACGAGGAGCCGAAGGAGGGGCACGACGTATGCTGCCCGCGCTCTCCGCCGCGACCTCGGGAGCATCGTCCCCCCCACATCCCGCGGGTGAGTGGGGAGGGGAAGCTCGCCCCAAATATATCAGGTGGTCCCTGAGCGGTTCCCAGAGAGGGGAGAACCCCAGGATCCGCGGGACCCCCATCAACCCAGAGGAAGGGAGACCCCCAGAACCCCAAAGTGGAGAGACCAAAGAGGGGGAACTTCTGGGATGGGTTTTCTGGGCTGAATCGTGGTGGTTTGGAGATTTTTACAGACACGAAACCCCCAGTGACTTTCTGAGATGGACCTGGGCAGGAGGAATCCCCAACCCAAGGCGCTCACCCCTTGTATTTCCCCCCAAACCAGGATTTGTCATTCCCAAGCCTTGGCCAGATGGAGGAGGAGGAAAAGCCCCGGAGATGCCGCACGAGGAGGGGTTGCAAACCCAGCCCAGGGAGCTGCGGGGAGGAAAGACCCGCCCTGTGCCAGGAAGGCAGCCGGAGATCCAGGCGGAGCTCGGAGCTGGTGGAGAAGCCTCATGCCAGGGAGAAGCCCTACAAGTGCTTGGAATGTGGGAAGAGCTTCAGCATGAGCATGCTCCTGATCTAGCACCGGGTGATCCACACAAGGGAACGGCCCTACACCTGCACCTCCATCCTGAGAAAACACCGGCGCATCCACACCGGGGAGAGGCCCTACGAGTGTGGGAAAAGATTCACCCAGAGCTCTAACTTGACCCAACACCAACGGAGGCACCACTAAGGGAAGCCCTGCGAGTGCCCCAAGTGTGGGAAGAGCTTCGTGCGCTGCTCCAGCTCCATCCCCCGTAATCCGCAGTGCCGAGTGCTCCGCACTGGACTCAGCCTCCCAGTGCCGCGCGCTTCATTCCCAGTCCCTCCCAGTGCCACCACAGACCCTCTCAATCCCTTCCACTCACTCTCAGTCCATTCCCAGGCCGCTCCCAGAACTGCACGCTCTCTCCCAGTGCCACCTCAGTGCCTGCAATCCACTCCTCTCTCTCCTAGTGCCCCCCCCAGTCCCTCCCAGTGCATTTCCAGGCCCTCTCAGTGCTGCACCAGCCCTACACCCTCTCTCTCTTCGTGCCTCCCCAGCTCATCCCAGTGTATCCCGGCTCTCTCTCAGTGCCCCCCAGCGTGTCCATCTCGCTGGTGCCCTCGAGCTCCCAGCCCGGCCCCGGCCGCCTGCTCTGCTCCTTGATGGATTTCTACCCTGTGGAGATCCAAGTGAGGTGGTTCCAGGGCCAGCAGGAGCTCTCGGGGCACGTGGTGGCCACCGACATTATCCCCAACGGGGACAGGACCCACGAGCTCCTGGTGCTGCTAGAAATTCCCCCTCCCCCGGCACGGGGTCACCTCCATGTGCCAGGTGGAGCACGTCAGCCTGGAGCACCCCCTGAGCCGGCACTGGGGTACGGCCCGGCCTCCACAGCGCCGGGGGGGAGCGGGGGAGGGACTGGGGGGCCTGGGAAGAGGATTG
>VXAD01006719.1:0-28260 GCA_013399195.1 Dicrurus megarhynchus
ATGGGCTGAAGGTGAAAGACATGGTAATTGTGAGGAGCAATAGGGACTTAACATGAAACACTTTTCAGATAACAAAGATAATCATGCGTAGAAAAAAAGAATTACGTATATACCACATAAAGGTTTAATTGCTTGGAAAACGTTAGTAAAAGGCAGAAACACTGTGGACAAAAACGGCCATAAGTATTTTCTTTAAAAAAACCAAACCAGCAAAAAAAACCCCACATAAAATGTCACATGGGATGGTTCAAGAGGAGAGAAGTTACTGTTGACAGGAATCAAGAAAAAAGTGTTCAATACTGTAAAAACAGCTACTGTAATTGTTATGAAATTTGCCTTGAGACAATGAGACCACATCAAAAAATGACAATTCTGAAAGGCTGTAAAGTGGAGCTAAATCGTGCCAATAGTTTGCATTGTTTTATTTAAATCAGTACTACAAGAAAACTCACTCTTACTAAACCAAAGGACAACACCACACCACTGGAGAAGTTTGTAACTCACCTGGGACACACAGTTTTATTTCCTAGAATGAGGCCCTTTTTAACAAGGTGTAAGAGCAGGGATCTCACTTTAAGCACCATTTAGGCAATACTCAGTAACACTCCACACTGCACCAATGCGTACCACAATATGCATTTGAATCATCATTTTCTGAGGAAGTAAATCTCCCCAGAGCCTGGCAGATTCATAAAGACTGTGTGTCTCACCAATAAAGATATGAATAACAACCCACATACCTATATAAACATGATATACACGTACATAAGCATAAACAATAAATAAAAATAAGTGTGGGGACAAGCTCGATTTTCCTATCTGTCCTGGTGTCTCCCCACATTTAACAACCATTAATAGAAATGTCAACAAAACTCAAGCGTTATCAAAACATCCCTATATTTATAAACTTTGCTCCATTCACATGGAGATATTGCAGTGTTTCCATAGATCACAGAATGGCCTGGGCTGGAAGGGATCTCAAAGTCCAGCTCCGGTGTCACCGGCCGGTGGCCGCCCCACGGCACGGGGGCAGCGTGTCCCGGGATGGTGCCGGTGTCCCAGGATGGTGCCGGTGTCCCGGGATGGTGCCGGTGTCCCGCTCGGGCTCCGCTCCGTTCCTGCGNAAGGACAGTGAGAGGGACAAAGAAATACAGTCACGGTGCAGGACAAAGGAAAAAGGAGAGGAAGAAAGAAGGAAAGATAAAGACGAGGGCGTCTCCCTGTTCCACCTGTCAAAGGCACCCTGGTGATTCCTGTACATCATGGCCATCCTGTGAATCGCAGCCCGGTTACTAAGCCTGGCCTAACCCAGCTCCACATGACAGCATTTTTTTTTTTCTTTTTTCTTTTTTCTTCTGCAACAGTTGCAAAAACAAAAGAAACAAAATAGGACAGAAGAAAATGCTATAACTTTGGGCTAGATTTGCCTGNAAAATTTACTCTGCACCATTCAAGTAAATCCGCATGATCTGGAGGCAAAAGCTGGATCCCTTTTTCTGTAGAGACTGACATACACCCATAACTCTGATAATACACATCCATTCTAAATATGCCCCACACGGAAATGCAGTTTTGCCTGCTTTTTGTTTGTTTGCTTGTTTGTTTTAAAAGAAAAATTAGCTGAAATTTAAGACTAAAATGCAGTAAGTTTAAAGGAAGTGGGAAAAATTACAGTGAAAAAAGAGTTGTTTATTGACTGAGCTGGTACCTATGGCTCATATGCTGAAGAAATTAAGCATGCTAAATCCCAATGGTAGAAGATTACATTTCATAAAAAACAAGCTTTTAAAAG
This sequence comes from Dicrurus megarhynchus, assembly GCA_013399195.1. Classification (NCBI taxonomy): domain Eukaryota; kingdom Metazoa; phylum Chordata; class Aves; order Passeriformes; family Dicruridae; genus Dicrurus; species Dicrurus megarhynchus. The sequence continues at coordinate 1,793 of VXAD01006719.1, forward strand.
CTAGGACTGAGAAGAATGTCCCAATGACTGAAGTTCCAAAGAGCACTCCTGTCTAATAAAGTATTTCTTGATGCAGACTGAAACACTGAAGCTCTGCAATAGGATTTTAAAAATCGTACTGAACCTGACTGAATAGAACTAATCCATTTTTGTTACCTGGTTTGAAGAACTTGTAGAAAAAAAACCCAGCCCTAGATAAGGCAGAACACACTAGTTTTAATTTTTAATGTAGCTACCACACAGAAGACTGGTTTTGAAATGCACGTGCTTTTAGATGGATAGGATTGCTGGAAGGAAAGGCTGAAGTTTTTTACAAATGCCTGTAACTCATAGACTAAACATCAAAATTATTTCCATTGTATCAGAAAGCTGTATTTAATCATCATCAAAATACATGGATTTTTGCTTTTCCATCCATTGGGGGAAGGTGGAAAGAGCCTCCAGGGCCCAAAAGCTGGCAAGGCTGTGAGACTGCAGCACACAAAATGCCGTGACCGCACCCTGGTTCCCTGGGAAAAAGATGACTGGAGTGACAGGTGTGTTCCACGCTGGTTGTAGGGAAGGTGCTCCATTTCGGGACTGCAAGACTCAGAGAGAGAAGAGAGCAAACTGGCATTCTGAGCTGACAGCAAAATGCTTGCATTTGTGCCAAGCACATCCTGGAAGTGGTGGGATCTACTGATTTGAGGCTCTCTTTGGAAAGAGACCACAGCAGGAGAAGCACTGGACACACTCGGTGACAGCCCTTCCCTGCCCCCCTGCATCTTCCTGCCTCCGGCTGTACATTGAGCCTGGACCGAGTTCATTTGCAGAGAAAGAGAAGATGGAACTTCATACAGGATCCTGCAGGAAGAATTTTCTGCCATTTCGTCACCCAGCAGAAATACAAGGTGCTGGATGTTCCTATGGAAAGTGCAATGTTTTGCCAGAAAGAACAAAGACTCCAGCTGCTGGAATCTGACACCTAAGTACAGGTCAGCAGAACAGAATGTGGATCCCAGGGAGATGGACGGGCCTTGGGCACTGGAATTGCTCGTAATCGCTTCTCCTCTTCCTAACTGTAGACAACTGAACACCAAGGAGTAAATCCTTTCTTCTCAATTCCAACATCCTCCTCCTTTCAGTCCACAGAGGGCTGCATCTGAACAGTCAGTCCAAAGCATATGAAAGAGACACAGGTCTGGTTNCCTTCCCTGCCCCCCTGCATCTTCCTGCCTCCGGCTGTACATTGAGCCTGGACCGAGTTCATTTGCAGAGAAAGAGAAGATGGAACTTCATACAGGATCCTGCAGGAAGAATTTTCTGCCATTTCGTCACCCAGCAGAAATACAAGGTGCTGGATGTTCCTATGGAAAGTGCAATGTTTTGCCAGAAAGAACAAAGACTCCAGCTGCTGGAATCTGACACCTAAGTACAGGTCAGCAGAACAGAATGTGGATCCCAGGGAGATGGACGGGCCTTGGGCACTGGAATTGCTCGTAATCGCTTCTCCTCTTCCTAACTGTAGACAACTGAACACCAAGGAGTAAATCCTTTCTTCTCAATTCCAACATCCTCCTCCTTTCAGTCCACAGAGGGCTGCATCTGAACAGTCAGTCCAAAGCATATGAAAGAGACACAGGTCTGGTTTTAGAAGATGAAATAATAACAACTGTTTTGTTATTCTTCAGTTGAAGGTGCTGGAGAATACTCTGGAAGAGCAGTACAAAATACAGGGGACAAGAAAACCTAAACCAAAACACAAACAAACGTGAGGACATCCATATTACAGAACTCTGCTGCCTGCCTAAACTTCAAAACTGTCAGGGAACATTTCCCCCATCTCTCCTATCTGCTACGCGCTTTATGTCCCCCGGCATGGGGTTCATCACTGTTTCTCTGTCATCTGAAAAGTGACACATCCCAAGGACCTCAAACCCAATACTGCCCTCCCTGCATTGGACTTGATGATCCATGTGAGTCCCTTCCAGCTGGGAATATTCTATTCTGTGATTCCAGCACGGGTCCAGTGGACAAGAAGAGGCTGTGTTGCAACAGGATTTCCTATGCTCCTGGGAATGATGAGATAAACCTCCAACAGGAAGGAAATAGAGGATAAACCAGATGGTGGGTATTCTACACTACTCCTAGTCTACACACTTCCTTTGGGAAGACAGACCTGAGCTGAGAAAGGTCAACCACGTGCTCTTCATTTAGTTTCCATGACCATAATAACATCACACCCTGGAGCAACTCTAGGTGGTGCTGCAAAGCGAATGATATCCATTAGTTTACAAATGGAGAGCCTGAAACCACTTTGGAGACACAGATGTGTACATATCTCCCTATCTAAAGAGAATATTTAATTTTCCATGAATAAATTTAGGAAGCCTGTAACGAGAGCTGGCCTGAACTTGCTCAATGGATTGTTCCTTTCCAAAGGCAGAGGCAGTATTTTGTTCAGTGGGTTAGATACAAATAGTGAATAATAATCTGAACTGCTCAGCTGAGGGGGAGGGTTTCACTTCTTGTGAGAAACTCCTTTGAAATGACCCTATTTTGTGTCAAAAATATACACCCTTTTGAGCCTTATATGGTTTTCTGGAGCAAATTTGGGCAAGGGAGTTAGAGGGAGCCTGGTCCTGTGAGGGAATGGTTCGAGTACTCCCTCCTGCTCTCCAAAACTGGCTTAATTTGGAAGGATCATGGAATCATAGAATGGTTTGGGTTGGAAGGGACTTTAAAGATCCCAGTGGCCCCTCCTCAGGCAAAGCCATGCACAGAGGCGGGGCAAGAGACACTCCACTGCCTTGCAGCCTCTCCTTATTTGTTTGGATCATGACAACATGATTTACTTTATCTATAAATATCCCTCTGGCACAGGGAATAATGCACTGGATGATATTTTCCAGATGGTCTCATGTTCCTGGGCGAGGTGATCCCCTGGCATCATTAGGAGAGGGAAGAAAATGGGATCTGCAAGCCCACACATCATTGCGCAATGACCTTAAAATAATTCCATGTCCCTCCCTGCTCTTGGGACAATGCAGGAAGAGCCAATTCCTTGCATTTTGTTGTGATTACCAGGCTGAGACCCAGCACCCTTCAAAATCCACATCCTGCAAAAAAACTCTCAGGCACACAGGACTCAGTGGCTTTGCTTTTCTGCCTTTTTGCCCCTCAACCTTTCCTTCATTTTTCTTTGGAAAAAAGTGCTTTTTCTTAGAAGTGGGGGAGGGATTTCGGAATTAAGAAACTGAAAGCTTTGCTGCTGTTCCTGATTATGTTGGGGTTCTGTTTGGGTTTTTTAAATTTCTCACACTGGTTTCGCCACAAAGAGCTGTGCAAGGCAGGCGTTTGAAGTCACCACTGCTGTTCCAAACGCCCTGTGTTTTTCCAAGGCCCTTGGAAGGGGCAGCCTGACCAGGCAGCCAGTGGACCATGCCATCATTAGCTGCCATTAAGTTGTGCAGATGAAGTGATCTGCCTCCTGTGGCAGGACAGGCAGGATCACCTGGGGCATGCCATGGAAATCCTGGCTGCCTTCCCCAGGAGCCCCATGACATTCCTGTGGGGTGGGACAGAGGTGACAGCCGGAGCTGCAGAGCTGGGAGCTGTAGGAAGGGCTGAGGGGCAGCATCCTATGCAAGACCAAGATGTGTGCAAGGAGATGTCCTGTCCCTGTACCTGGGATACCCTCTGGACACACAGGGATGCTGAGGAGATGCTCTTGCAGGGATCGGTGAGGTATGGAGCAACCAGATCAACTCCCCGAGCAGACTCCTGTGGGTGGTGCTACCCCACAGAATCCTGTTGGAGCAGTGAGGAGAGCTGGGTTCTGGAGTGGAAAAGAACAAGCAGGATTAGCCAGGTGCATCATGCAGGTGTGCAGCAGCTTTGTGCTGACCACAGGAACTCAGGGCACACAGGTCAAACCCTGGCCAGATTATCCAAATATGTTGTGCAAATCCAAGCATATATTCTTTTGTACTGCAGTAATCCTATTGATTTATTGGGGAAAAAATCAGAAGGTGAGCCACTGGAGGGAAACAAGTAAATGCCTCTGCGTGGCTGAGATCACACCTCTAGACCTCCAGCCAGGACACAAACCTGCATCCAGCACCGAGCCATTGGCACCTAAGAGAAACCCTTAGTCCAAAATTTTGAAGCTAACAGCTGGGAACGAAAGATGTCCTTGTGCCTGAAATGTCTCAGCTGTCCTCAAGGCCCCAGGAGGGCAGGAGGGGTATCCACTGTTATTGTTACAGGATAGTGGAGCATGTAAGGGCATCTCTGGGCTCAGTGACTGTGACAGCTGAGAGCACTGGCTCCTGCTCCTGGCATGCTGGCAGCCACTCCAGGGGGAGCACTGGGAAGGCCCTTTGGAGCTGTCATGGTTCACAGCCTGGCACGTTGAGAGGCTGCCCCAGATCAGATCCTGTTTACTTTAATTCCCTGCTCTTTTGGGAGCTGCTTCCCAGGGGTCTGCAGCTCCCTGCAGGGTGAATGGAAGGGGCTGGCAGCAGGTAACCTGTGTGTGAGGGCAGCTGCTGGGGGCAGCTCCTGGACCCTGCGCCCTGCCCTCGGCAAAGCCTCGCTTCCCTGCGGGTCTCTGTGCCATTGTTTATCCCGGTGCTCTTGTGGAGCAGCAGCACCATGGTTTTTGGATGGTTCTCCCATCCCAGGGGTGCTGGCAGGGCCATTTCCAGCTGTGGGAGCAGTGGGGTGGCCGTGTCCTGGGCAGGAGCACCAGCCCCAGGCAGCAAGCAGTGCCTGGCCACAGTGCTGGCCCTGGAGCTAGACAGAGCAGAAGGGCTGCAAAACACAGGAGAGGCTTTGCCCGGTGCCTGTGTCACTTCTGGTTGGAGAAGAGCAGCCCTGGAAGTGTTTAGGGTGCAGGGAAAGCAGGGGGAGGATGCACTAGGAGCGACCAGGCTGGCCACGCTGCAGCTGCCTGCTATCCACACTGGGAGTATTCCCAGCCCAGCCACTCTGGAAGGAGCTGCAGCTGCCTTTTTTAGGTCCCTTTACTCACAGAGCACAAGGGCTGGAAAGAGACTGCCACAGGGGCTCTGCCCTCATCAAGAGATGGCTCCGGGGGGGAGGTCTCAGCTGTCAATGCTGATGCATTGCAGGGAAGTCCCTACTGTCGCTGCTCCCAGGGCCAGGTGTTGCATCAGAGCCAAAATCAGAGCTGTGGCCCCTGCTCATCCTGGCATTTGCCACCTTAGACCCATTTGATGAAAACCTGGGGAGGGTATGAGTTTCTGTGCTTCCCTTGAAATGGAAACCACAGCTTGGGAAAGATCCTTTGGACTTCACCTGCTCACGACACTCACGAGAGTGGCCTCTCCCACTGACCATCCCCAAAACACCACTACCACTGTGCACAGCTCTGCTGCTTTTAGCTTCACTTAATTTTAGGTTCATTTTATTTTGGTTAACCTACTCCAGATCGGCTGGTATTTTCACTCTGGAGCCAGGGAAAGCAAAACTGTGCAGCGCTGATGGAGGCTCCCGACTGCCACAGCTCTCGGAGAAGCCGCCTGCGGTGGGCGAGCCCTGAGCAGCTTCAGGGAAAACGTGGTCACTGCAGTGTCACAGGGCAGAGCACAGCCACAAGTCCCCTCAGCAGGAGTCTCCCCAAGGCTGCACCAGCTCCAGGCTCTCAATCTGGGAAAACAGAGTGCCTGTCTTCCCTGCCTGCGCTTCCCAGTCACGGCGGTGTGATTAATCCCTAATCCTACCCTGCTGCTGTAGGCAAGGATATTTTTCCTCCTCCTCTGGGCTTAAGGCAGCCCAGCCTGCTGGCAGGTGAACACACACCTTACCCACTGGTCAGCACTAAGAGCCCCACAGTCCTGCCGTGTTTACCAACTCCATGGCTACTACGGAAAACTGCTCTGGTTTTCCTGCCCGCTCCTCCTTCCCTATCAGCCCAGGGGTGGCTAAGGATGAATGATTAGAGTAACAACAAATATTACGCCTGTGCTACCAAGTCTGCTTTTCAAATGGAACTCAAACAAAATTAAACCTGACACGGTGCCCAGGAAGGACGTTGGGGCTGTTGAAAGACCATTAAGCTTTAAGGAGACGATGAGTTGCAGAAAACGTTCCGTAATTAACTCAGCCACCCACAGCCTGCTGGAAACACGGAAAACCTCAGTAAACATCGGCAGTTCTGTGCGCGAACAAAAGGACTCTATTTCACCGGTTAAATAGCCACTCTAAACTTGGTAAGTGCCGTGTGCTGGCATTGGTTGTCTCAGGGGGAGTGAAAATCTTCCGTGGATGTGTTTTTCCCTGGTGTTTTGGTGGGTTTGTTGATCCTGCTCTCGTGCCCCATCCCAGAGCGGAATAAATTTCCCTGGGGATGAGTAGTTTCTGCTTTGCGTAAGTGTTGTGGGATTTTTGGCTCACACAGCACCTCTAGCACCTGGCAAGGTCAGTGCTTAAGCATCTGCTAATCCTTGAGACTTGGGCTCTGGCCTCTGGCTCAGGAGTCTGGAGCTCTGCCCAGCCAGACCAGCGCGGACCGACGTGGGACTAAGGAAGGATGCAACCAACAGGAAAACCAGACAGGTCTGCAGGAATTCACCCAAACACAAAACCCCTTGCAACCCACAAAGTAGGAAGAAAAACGTCTGTTAAATGGTACTGTTGTGATCTGGCTGATGAGCATGCAATGTACCCACACCTATTCCTCTACTTGAGGATTTTTGCCTATTTCACAAGTTGGTTTTGGTGGCTCAGAGATCTCAGACAGCCACACGCTGCTTTCAAACTGGTACAAGTTTTGTATCAAAATGGTTCGCCTCCTTCAAGAGGGAACATTTAACTAAAAATGTCCAACTCCCCCAAAGCTCCAGCACTCAGACTAGACCATCTTCTTTCTTGCATTAGCACCTTGGAAGAGCAGGCCTGCATCAATATTGAGCCAGGCAGGTTTTTTGAAAATGGACTTTCACATCTGTGTTTATAGTCCTAAATATATTCTACTTCCAAATAGTCTCCGAGTAAAGAGTAATTCCCATCTGAAGAATAATGAAGTGCTGTAATACAGCAAATATCCTTAAGGACCAAGGGAGGAACAAAAGACTTACAATGACCCTTATCTTTGTAGGAACACAGTAGTCAGTTGGGTGTAGGGTGTCCTCCCTGCCTCATTTATCTCCACACCCCACGGTGGGTGAAGTGTGAAGCACGGAGCATTTTATCTCATGCTGCACCAGAGCTGGGAAATGCTGCAGCTGCTTCCCTTCCTTTAGCAAAACTCCACTTTATGGCTGTGAATGGTGACATCAGTCTGACAAGAAACAAATGTTTACAAATAAATGTAAACACAGGGGTGGGAGCAGTCAAACGTTGGGCATTTGTAACTTGATCTCGGTACCCAAATCACAACCACCTGATTTACGGTAACTGGCAATTCTTACTGACCTCGGCATTACAGGTCTGGGTCATTATTAGTAGCTATGAAATTTGTCCTAGGAAATCATTGCTGTAATTGGTGGAGTTAGTTTGGGATTTTCCAGCGATTCAGGGCTTTCTGGCATTTCTTTCAAACTGGGTTTCTGGCAGGAAGGAGTGACTTTTAATGAGTATTGAAACTAAAGGGAAATGTGGTGATGTGAATTAAAAATACAAAAATATTTTACAAATTTGACATTTTCTAAGCAAACATTTTCCCTTCAACTCACAACAAATACTCCTTTTGAAACAGCATTTGAATTTTGAATATGGTTAAAGCTATTTAAATGTGATAGAAATTAAATCTATTTTGTACAATCAGCATGACTTTACAATATGATCCAACCCAATTTGGTGATGATGATTAATTCAATACTCTCTGACTTTGGGCTTGGGCCAGGGAAAGCTTTTGCTATCTCAGGCTCCTACAGAAAGGGACAAACAAGTACTTGATTTCCATGTACTCAAATGTTTCCAGGTTTCCCTGTTGCCAGCTGCAGTTACAGGGGAGCTGCCCTTCGGGATTTTTGGAATGGGCAGAAAAGTGAAGCACAGACCTGCTTGGCCATTATTGTGCAGAGCAGGGGGCTGCTGGCCTTTTGTCTGTGGTAGAACACCTCACTTTGGGTTTAAATTATGTAACAGTCATCCTGCCTTCTCTCTGTAGGTGCCACGCTGTTCCAGTTTCCCTCAATGTTCCACTTTCCCTCACATCACATCTCCATTATTAATACACTTGCTGGACATGGTGTTTATTATCACGCTTGACTCGACTGGCAAAATGTATCAGAGTGCATAAACGAAGGCTGGTGCAAGCTGATCAATAAATATTATAATGTCCTAATGCCTCTAAAAGGATTTATCTGTTTCTGCCAACTTCATCCTTTTTTTTTTAAAAAAAAGGAGCCTCTTGGTAGAGGCTCAGGAACTTCATTCCAAGGTGCGAGTGTCTGCTAGCAAAACCACTCACTGGTTTTATTCTTCTTCTTTCCTCTCACAGAAACTTAATCAAGAAAACCTGGGAATGGGAACATGCTCTGGTGTCAATCCCGTTGTGGCTGATCGGGAATACCATGGCACAAAAATGGCAGGTGTTTTAAGGGTCTCAGTCTGCAATCTGGCTCCTGGCAGGAGAAACCAGACAAGGGCTGCTGGCTGTATCACAAGAGGCTTTGATCTGCTTTTCCAAAGGGAGGGAAAACTTCTGTTTGGCTAAAACCAAAGTCAGAAGAGACAGCAAGACAACAGCTGAAGCTGAAAAGCAGGAGGAAGGAGAGCAGATGTGAGTCCAGAGTCACCATCTGCAGCAGCCCAGGACGAGCCGCTCCCTGATGTGACCCCATGAGGAGCCGCTGGATGGAAAGGCAGGAGCAGTGCTGCACCAGAGCTCCCGTGCCTGCAGGAGACTGCCCTCAGGCAGGAACAAACAGCCCCGAGGGCAAGATCGTGCCCTTGGTTATACCCATTTACCACGCTGGGCCTTGCAGCTCCGTGAACATCTGGGCCGAACCTGTTCTCCAAGGAAACGGTACGTAAAACATCTGGGAGACTGATCCTGCGAGGGCTTAGTGACCTTCCTCCCTCCCCTCCGTGTCCTCAGCCCTCGCTCCTGACGCAGGACGGTGCAATCTAATCGCTGGGTGCCAGCCACGCCGCGCCCTTCTCCCTTCCCACCCTCCCTGAGCCCTTCATTTGTGCCGGGCTGGGAGACCAGTGCCGTGACCACGCTGCTTTCGCAGGAATAAATTGTGTGTGAGCTCTTTCCAGCCGCGGGGCTCAGCTCCGGCCAGCAGCTCGCTGGCTTGTCTGAAGCAGGGACGAGGACGAGCCACCCGTATTGTCACAGCAACCCCTCCCCAGCGGCTCTCCCCTCCCAGGTGGCACCGGAGCCGCCTCACCGGCCGACACACGATACAGGAAACTGCTCACCAAACCAAAACCTTGAAAGCTGTTTTATTCGGGTGATATGCAGCTGTCAAACGAGCTCAGAGGTGATGATGCTACTGCTCTGCCGGGTGCTTTGGAGGGTGATTTACACCTTGTTATGCTCTCCACGGGGACTCGGGGTAGATTATTTGCTTCCCACACGCCGACTTGGCTCCTTGAGACCCCGCATACCCCAGCCCTGACCTGTGAGTGGGGCTGGCTGGTATCCTTGGGGTACGGCCCCCCCTTTAAGCTTCAGGAACTGATGGTAAAACAGCCCGGAGGCACACGTGCGATCTGAATTCTGCTGGTTGGATGCATCTCTATGTCCAGAGACTAAGATTTTACCATCCCTGCTGTAGTAGCCCCAGGGGACATAAATGCTGGCTCCGACACTCTTCTGGAGAGATCTCTGGGCCCCAGACCCTCCCCCACTTTGTCACCGTCCCATGAGCTGTCTCCATGTGGCAGTGCTGCGGGGACTGCGCTTGCCCTACGAGCCCCCACCATCCAGCTGCTGGCTCCTGAACGCTCCCATGGGCTTCACAAACCCCTTCCTGCCTCCCGCTGCATCCGAGGGCTGCTCTCACCCAGGGACCAGGCAAGGAATGGCAGCCAAGCAGGATGCTCCAAGGAGGATTAGCACTGACACCTTCAGCAGCAGCGACTCTCTCATTAATTTAAATTCTGCTCAGCTGCGCAGACAAAAATACCTTGAAATCTCTTTTAACTTAAAAGTTGTTTAAGACCTGTTCTGATAAAAGAAATAACACATTATTAGCGGGGAGAGGCAATTTCAGATTACTTGATTGCGGGGAAAGCGTGCTTTTTGTTTAAAGCAGTGTCAATATTTCTGTGGTGGAAAGGTTTGTCACAGGTACAACATTTGTAACATATTAGTAACATATAAATATCGTGGCAATCAAACCACGGAGCTGGAAGGCATCTCTAAAGAACTCGTGTTCAACTCTTGCTCCAGGTAGGATTATCTCTAAACCATTCTTGATTATCACCTAACCTGCTTCCCAAAATCTCTGGTGATCTTCCAATGCAATTTACTCCACCCTACAACACAGCAGTCAACGGTGCTTTTCTAAATGAAAGCCCAAATTTCCTTTCTTTGTTCATGCTCATTAAGAACTTGTTAAGCAATCGTTGCTAGCAATCATTTAACAAAAAATTTCCTCCTGCTTGAGGGTAGGTTTGAAACTTCCTTTGCAACACGTCAGCAGTTCAGGTACGGGCTGCCTTTTTTTTTTTTTTTTCCCTAATTTTTTGGTTTTAGGTTTCTTTAACTGAAATTTTCAGTTTCGCATCTTTAGTGACTCGCGTCCGCTTTGTAAATGATCTCCCTTGGCGTCAACAGGTGTGGGAAACTTCGGCCCTCCCCTGCTCCTCCTCCTGTCCGTAGTTAGCGGCCCCTGAGGTCGGGATGTCTCTGGGCGGGGTGGGTCACCCCTGCCGCACATCGCCACTCGAGCGAGACCACAGAGGTACAACTGCGCTGGGACGGCTCGGGTTACCCGGCCGCGGGGTAGAGCACAAACTCCTGGAAGCGGGAAGGAGAGAGCGAGGTGGGGGGATGAAAATCCTTAGGGCAATTTTAAGTGGTACAGCGAGAATTAAAATCCCCAGAGCGCCCGGCCGAAAGCGGCAGTGCCGGGGGTGGGGCCGTTCTGCGGGGCGCCGCCGCCGCTCCGGGGGAATCGGGGAGGGGACGGGTCCCTCCCGAGGGGTGTCCCCGACCCGACCCGACCCGACCCGACCTGACCTGAGGGGCGGCCCCGGGAGGGGCATCTCGGTCCCGCGCGGAGGTGGGAGCGGCGGGGGCGGTGCCGGGGCTGCGGGACGGAGCCGCGTTCTCGGCCGAGGTGAGCCCGGGGATGCGGAGCTCGGCTGGGCCGGGGCCGGGTGGCTCGGCCCCCGTGTCCCGCTCGGGGAAAGGGGTGTTTTTGCACGGGGGAGGTGCGGCTCGCAGCGGCCGTGCTGCCGGGGCGGCAGCGGGACTCTGGCAGCGCCGGGCCGGCTCCGTGCGGCCGCCGGGGCTCTGTGGGCAGCTCTCGGCGCTCCCTCGCGGAGGGCCGGCGGCGTTTCGGCCGCGGGGTGCGGAGGGCAGCCTCCCTCGGCTCCTCCGCACCTCCGTGAGCTTTGTGCGGCGCGGGCGGCGCTGTCGGGGGCAGCGGCGAAGGGGCGAGTGAGGGCAGCAGCTCACACGCCGTGCCCGCCTGTGCCGCAGGCTGCAAGGGCTCCAACCTGCCCCAGGAGCACTGGTGGGACTCTGGAAGGTCCAGGAGGATGGCCGCAGCGGGAGGACGAAGAGGAAGGGGTCAGCTGGGAAGGAGAAAAGCGGAATTCCGCTCTGCCTGTGGTGACTAAGAGGACTGGTTTGGTTGAGAGGGTGGAAAGACACCAGAACTGGAGAACGGGGAGGGTCGGTTGGCTGCCGTGTTCCCGGGCAGACGTGCTCTGGAAAACGTCGGAGTCTGGACAGGGATAAGGTCTGAGGAAGAAAGAAAGAGTCTCACAATAGAGCTGTAGGAGAGGGGGAAGAGAGCACCTACTAAAGAGGGATAAAAAAAATTACAGAACTCTTGTAACTGTAGTAACCTAAAACTATTAATGCTGCTGAAAGAAGGCGAGTTTAGAAGCTTTGGCTAAAAATGAACTATCCTGGTTAAGTGAACATGTTGCTTTCTAATGCGTGAGAGGTTTCTCAGAATAGACTGGATGTTTCTTAACTCTGAAGAAATTGTCTCCAACTTCTGCTGAGCTCAGATGGTTTTGCACTATTATTCATGGGGTTTGTTGCAATGGAAGCCAGAGGAGCAAATCTCAAGAAATTAAAGTGCCCCTGGGTTTGGGTTTTGTAGCAATCCCAGAAGCATCTCGAGTCCCTGGCTCTGTAGGAGGAAGCACTGACTGGTGAGACACATGTGAACGCCCTTCTCTTGTTTCCATGCCCTGTTTGGCAACACACAAGTGGCCATCGCCCTTGAAGTTGAGTGAAAAGCAGTCTGCCTGCCAGGTTTAGCTTTAGGTGTGCAGTTCAGGGAGCAGCTGTCACGATGCCTCAAGGTTTCCTTCTCACCGGATTTCTACTGACTCTCAAAGCATTTGCTCTCTCCATCCAGTGGTGGCTCCAATTAAGTTTTTCCTGTTCAGGGGCATCATTGTGCCAAGTTACCATGCACTGAAGTTCAGTGGCACCAGAAGGATGCAGTCTTCTGGATGCCTGTTGTAGAATCTTTCTGTGCCAATATTTGTGTCTGTCTCACTGGCATCTGTGCCACAAGGAAGAACATCCAAACCTTCAGCAGAAGCAGCCTTTTGGTGCTTTTTCTTCAGCAAGGCTGGTCACAGCAGGTTCAGAGGAGATCCAAGGAAGAGCCTGAGGAGGGAGGAAGTGGGGCCACTTCCTTTAGCAGCCACTAGCCATTGCCTTGGCTTTGTCATCAGCAGATACTTTAGCATGATGTGCTTATGAGAAATTCTTCTTTCGTCTTACTTTCACTTCATTTGTTTGGTCTGTAGTATAGAAAGAAGCCCCTGTGCCAGTCACAGTCACCATAAGAAACCATACAGAAGTGCTTGTTCCCTTTGTAGAGGTGAGACCAGAGGAGCAGGATATCCATGTGCTGGGTGTGCCTTGCTGCCGGTGCCCTGGTGGTTTGGATCAAGTTCCAGTATGTAGTGGCAGGAGAGACTGGGGACACCCCTCTTGTCTTTACTGGCAGCCCCCCAGTAAATCAGTGTAGCTGTGCTGTTATTCAGCTCCCTAAGGGTTGTCCTTCCCAGGTTTGTCCAAAACTTGGACTGTGTCTTCTGGCTTTGTGATTCCTTTCTCTGCTCTCATCAGGGGGTGTGTTTTACTCCTGATCAAATTAACACTAAAACTCCTCAAGTTGCTGGGTTGTTCAGGTTCCAGAACAGATTCACAGGTCTTATTTTGGGTGGTGCTTTCACTGGGAAACAGGTGATATGCTACTAACTCACTTCTTGTGACTCATTTCTTTGCTGTCTTTACTGACTTTTACGATTACCTTAAACTGGGGCTGGGAACTCTGCCCAACAGTTTAAATGAGGTCTGGTGGAACTTCAGATTATGGCATTGTGAACCAACCGTTCCCCTGTCAGTGAAGGATTAAGTACAATCACATTTGTTTAGATTTTCCTGTTAGAAAGGAAAATGTTCACACTCTTTTTTGTACAATTCCATAAAACCTCCTGTCTGTGCAAGGTTAATGTCTCCCAATCTTCAATAAGTTCAGCCTTGCAGTTGTTCTGTCAGATAGGAAAGTACTTCCTCAATACTCGTAGGAAGAAAGTTGTGAAACAGAAAAACAACCCCTGAGATCCTTGAAGAAATTTAGACATCAGCTTCACTATCATTTCAAATCAGAGGTGACACTTCCTGCTTCAGTTCTAAGGGACCTGTTCCTTGGTCTGTAGGAAACCTGTTCCAGAGCAGCAAAATAAACAGAAGTCCCCTAAATCCATGTGTAGTCTGCTGTTAGACCATCTTTCCTTGTACTTAGCAGTGATGCTGCAAATTAACAGAATTTTCTCACTTCCCCATCAGGTGGAGTTCCGACTTCTGTATTCTCACGGTCTCCTCCGATATGCCACCAAAGGGCAGCTCCTTTTCTAGCTGTGTGCCAGTATTCTCTTGAGCTGTGAGGGTTAAAACAGTGTTTAGTCTTAAATTTTATACCCCGGCACACAAGGAGCCTGCATGGCTTCCTACAAAAACGCAGTAACAGGAAACTACTGTTTGGAAGCTGTTGGTGGCACGGAGCTGTATCAGTTTCCCAGCTCGCCCACTGCTAGCATCTGTCCCTTTTGTCTCTTTGCCCTTTCCAGCAGCTTTACACAGCCAAATTCTGCCATCCCATCCATTTTAAGTATTGATGAGGGGTTTATGTAGTTGCTTCCTGAAAACTAAAAGCTGTGAGGTACAAAGCTGCTCCTTTCAGTTAAAGAAGACCCAAGGAAACTTTTCTTGACAGGGTACTGAGAATGATTCTCCTGTGTTATTTTGGGTGGAAAGTGAGTGCTCTGATGAGCAATTCCTTCTTCTGTCCTGCCTCACAGCTCAGGGTTTGTGGGTTGGTGGTCACCTCTGATTCCTGAATCCATCCTTCAATAGCTGCTGCTCCCCAGTGTCTCCTGTGCTGGGCTGAAGGGCTGTGGCAGAATGGGGAGGAAAGTGTTGGGAAATTATGCAACTACCATGAGGAAGTGAGGGGGCCACAGCCTGTCCTGAAGGGGGTGGGTGAAGGTTCAAAAAAAAGAAAATGAGAGATGGGCTTCAGGTTACTGTAGGCCTTTTTGAGCTGGGAGGCAGGTTACAGCTCCCACCTCACTGGCATGCTGTATTCTGCAGCAGAGAGGGCTGGCCAGCTGTGCAGTACCTGCTGCTGGGGCTTTGCTGCTCTGCTGTTGTGTCTGACAGGTGCAAGTAAATCTTATCTCTCACGAAATAGGCACAGAAATCTCAAGAAGACATCAAGCTGTAGTGTTTTGTTTGTGTTTATGGATCTTCACTTAAGAAATACTCAAGATCACACCAGATCCTTGCAACGACATGCAGAACCTTGCATTTCAACAAGTAGTCTTAAGGCTATCCACAGCTTTTTGTAAAGTTAAGAAAATTAATATTCCTGGGGCTTTTTGGGTAATCCCAGGTATCCCTGAATAGTGGGGAGCAGATGTCACCAGAGGGTCCTCCTGCCCCACACCTTGGTGGCCTGGGCCCGGGAAGGGCAGTTCATACCTGCAGGGCTCCCTGGAGGGCCTTGGGAAAGCTGCAGGATGGAAATGACTCTTCCCCACCAGCCCTCTATTTGAGTAGAATCACAGAATAAGCTGAGTTGGAAAGGACTCACACGGATCATTGAGTCCAACCCCTGGCCGTGCACAGGACACCCCAACAATCCCACCATGGGTTGAGAGCATTGTCCAAATGCTCCTTGAACTCTCTCAGGCTTGTGCTGTCACCAAATCCCTGGGGAGCCTGTTCAGTGCCTCACCACCCGCTGGGTGAAGACCCACCAAAAAACCCCAAAATCCACCCTAACCCTGGTTCAGCTCCAGCTGTTCCCTTGAGTAGTTCAGCCCTGTGTTCGTTTGAGCAGGCAGTCACTATTTCAGTATTAGAAACCCCTGCTCTTGGTCAGGCAGGTGAATTCTCTGTGTGAGTGCCATGTGGAGCATGAACAGTATGGAATTTTAAAAGGAGTGCATTCAGGGAAGTCACCAGAGATCCTGATATGCCCTGTTTGAGCTAAGTGCAAATGGGATATTCTCATGAAGTGTGCAGTAGTGAACAGAACCAATTACATTAGCTCTTGGTGTTTCATAGGTATTGGTATCAGGTATTGGTATTCCATGTGTTCCATAGGTTTTGGTATTCCTCAGTGAACAGGAAACTACAATTTAGATGCAGGCTGTGTAAAAAGTCAAGGCATTTGAGATGTGCTAAGGACAGTACGTGGGGCAGCCTTAGGAAAGGCCCCGTGATTCCCCCTCAGGCTGGGATTGAGGGAATGGCTTCACACAGACTGACCTGCAGCCGCCCCCATGCAGCCTGTGGCACTGGGGCAGGACCATCACGAGTCCTGAGCCCATCTCTCTGCTGCAGACTGCCTCATTCCAAGGATTTCTAGAGACCAGTCTTGACCACAGCTCTCCACAGCACGTGGTAACAATTCAGAGTATCAGTTCCTATTTCTGCTCTTGGCAAACGTGCTGAGCTGGAAAGAGCAAAGGGGTGAAAGCAGAAGGGGCAATTTTGTCTGTGGTCTTTGGAAGTCCTTTGCTTTGACAATTTGTGCAATCCATAGTTCTGGGAGGGTTTTTTCTAATTTGCTCTTGATGCAAACTTTGCAATCTTGAATTTTTCATTGTGCTCAAAAGGAAGAAAATGCCTGTCTGTAGCTGCTCTGAAACACAGTAACTGGGAACTGATTTATGTAAACTTTCAGCAGCTTTTTTTTTTTTTTTTCACTTAAGAGTGCCTTAACACCAAATATATTTGCTGGGGTTTACACCCACTGGTTATTTCTAAATTGCCTTAGCTCTAGATCCAAGATTAGTATGTTTAATTTTGGTGTACCAAATGTTATTTAAAAGTCTGCTTTGACAATTGTGCTTTGATACTAGTCTGAGATTTTAAGATTTTGTGTATTTTCTTGTGATTTAATGTTTCTATTGGCTTTTAAAGGAAAAGCTAAAAAACAAAAAAATCTTGGCCTTCTGGGAAAAACAAAACAAGGGCAAAACCTGTTGGCAGATAGGAATGGAATCATGGATTTGACCTTCTCCATGAAGCAGCAGCAAAAAGACTCTGGATCTTTTCTAATGTTAGTCCAGGAAAATATCCTGGACTCAGTATCAAGGACCATATTTAACAAAGCATTTAAACCCAGTGTTTCACCTGACCTGTGTAGAAATGCCCTAAACTTGTCGTATATCACCTGCAGTGGGTTGCAGCCCTGCCTGCCTCTGAAACTCTGGGATGGATGTTCTGTGCCTTGCTGAGCCAACAGCACATTGCTGCAGCCATGGGTAACCAACCATCGGGGCTGGAACAGGACGGGGCTCTGGCTGCTTTGTGCGTATTGGGATTGATACTGGAATGTGGCACACGGTCCTGCACAGCAAGTGCCACACGAAAGGGACTTTAAAAAAACAAACAAGTTTATTCCTTGCTCTGTGTGCCACAGGGAAAGCACTCAACAGGTCAGTCCCTGGCCCCGTGGGAAGCGCAGCCTGGGTTCCGTGAGGGAGGACCTGGCTCTTGTCTCTGGCTGCTGTGATACCTCTTTGCTCCCAAGTCATCTCTGTGTTGTCCCGGCAAAGTCCTAAAGCGCCTCTTTCTGACAAGACCAGGAAACTTACTAATGTTTGCTTTGCTTTTTCGGCAGACGCAAAGCACCACTAAGGTGAAAATGGGAGCGAATTTCAAGCAAACACAGCTGCGTGTTTGCATTGGTGTGGCAGTCATTCCTGTGCCTGTGGTCGTTCCTCTTGCTTTGTTTCCTCCATTGAAATTGCTGGATGGGACTTCAGGGGTGCATCACCATCAGCTGTTGTGTAGCTTCTGATGACCTCTGAGACTTCATCAGACATGATGGGAAGAAATGGAGCTTTTGCTCTGGCTTTAGAGGTGTTGGCAGTGCCCCAGAGGAACCTGCGGTTTCCCTGCTGCTTTCACCGTTGTTGCTGAAACAGCTGTTGGAACTTGCTGCGCCTGTATGCTGCCTGAGATACTTCTGTATTTCTCTCCTGTTAAGCTGTGGAGTGTCTTTAAAAGAAACCAAACCAGAACACCACTATTTCCTTGCTGTTTGTGAGGGAGAAGTGCTGAGGGAGCAGTAGTGCTCTTAACTACTCTCCCTCACAGTTGTGCTTCAGTCGAGCTGTTCTGTGGAAACCATACCCTCAGAAAAGCTTCATATTTTTTTGTAGGCAAAGTTTTCTGCCTCGTATACCTGAAGTAATCCCCTCCTTTGTTGGCAACTCCTCCTTAGGCTGGTTTAGTTGCAACACAAAGCCTTGCTTTCTGAGAAGTCTTCACAGGTCTGTGGCAATGCTGGGATGTCCCTATCTTCCTGTTTAACTGGTAGAGAGCCCTTTGGTACATGCTAAGGAACTGCTTGAGGTAAGCTCTTGACAGGCTTAAGCCAATAATAAAATGTGGGATGGGAAGACATGAATAAATTGTTGGCAAATCCTTTGCATTCAAGTTGGTAAATGATGACATGGCTTTATCTTCCTTCTTTAAAGATTTGGACAGGTAACTTTTGGAAATTAATGTTACCACATAGGGAAGGGAAATAAATACATGAGTCATTCAGCAAGTCAGTAACCCTCTCCACCCAATTTCTTTTATAACCAGTTTTGTTTGCACTAAGTAGTGAAGAACAGCTCACCAGTCGGTAATCCAACATTCAAATCCAGGTTTCGCCCATGTAGGAAGAAAAAAAACCCTAGGGACTTCTCTGCATTTAAACATTGCAAGGTACTCTGTATGAGGGAGAACTGGCAGGGTCTGGGGGAGCCAGGGGCTGCAGGGCTCACCTGTGAGGAAAGGGGCCGTGATTCCAGCTGGTTCCAACCAGCTCCAAACTAGACAAACCCAGCCCATTGCACACCTAAGGTGCAACTGGTCAGAGTAGCATACTCTGCCTCTGCGTGAATGTGTCAGGTAGTGTAGAAACACTCCAAAGTGGCCATTCTGAGGGGCTGGAGGTGTCCTGGAAAAGTCATGGAACAATAAGGCTTTTGTTCAATAGAGGGGGAAAGAAAATGAGAGAGGAAAAAAGAATCTCAGCAGAGAGTTTTCTTCTTGTTTTCAACTGAAGAGTAATTAATCTGAAATGGAAAATTCTGTTATCAAGCTGACCCATAGCTCTCTTTAGGAGGCATAATATAGTTCTCTGTTACATTATGTGCATTTCTGGTTTGTCTGACAGAACTTCTGTTCTTACTGTTGGATTGTATCGATTTTATTTCTTTTAAATTATGCAAACTTCTACCAAAAGATAAACAGGGATTAAAGCAGAGGAGACACTAAAATGTTCTGCATCTTTCAGAAAACTTTTTTTTTTTTTTCTTCTAAGAATATATTCCCTGTGAAATATTTCTGGGTTTTTAACTTTATTAAGAGCCAGGCACTTCTGAGGAAGGTGTTTCCACATTGATGGCAGTGCCCTTCAATTAAACTGTGCATTTATACAGCTTATTTCATGCCATGTCTCCTCTGTCCTTGAGCTCAGGAAGGTTAGCTGGTACAATGGGTGCTGTACCTCAAGGGGGAGGCCAGGAGTGGGGCTGGAGATGCAAAACTGGCCAGTGCAGCAGAAGAGGAGCATGGAAAGATCAGGAAGGTAATCCTGGACCTGGTCTCCTGGGAAGTGACAGAAGGATGATTATTTTCTCTGTGCTGCCTGAGAGCTCTCCTGTGCCAGGAGCTCTCGTGTTGGGGGCATCCAGGACACACAGTAAGGAGTAATGCTCTGTAGGGCTCTTTCTTCCCCTTGTTATTCTCCTCCTTGTTTTATCTCCCTCCTCCCAAAATGTGTAGTTTGGGAAGGCCATAGTGCAAAGTAGATTCTTGTGGGAAAGTGCAGTTACTTATCTTAATCTGATATATGCTGGGGACTGAGCTCTGCCTAGGGCTGGTGTGTCCTCAGCAGGAGAGAAGAGGGGAAACAAAGCTCTCCCCATGCTCTGTTTGGATATGTCATTTATGAACATCAGCCCTTTAGTCTTTCATAGGTACTTCAGGTTCATCTCTCTCAAGTCATTGTGACCATTCCCTTGTTCACTTGGCTCATGGTCTCTGTTTTTTTTCTTTATAACCATTCCTGGAAATCAGGCAGAGTCCAGAAGAGACAACTGCAGGAGGAGGTCACTCAGCTGCACCCTGCCATTACAGCCCAAAATGAGGTCTTGACATTTAAATTTGTGTATAATGATGAAGCCAAACAGCATCCTGTAGTATGCTGGCAGAGGTATGAGAAGTATAAAGCACTCTTCAAAATGGCATCTATATCCAGGGGGAAAATAAAGTAGGCACATGAGGTCTGGCAAGTTAAATATGGCAACACCATAAGACTGTAGAAAACATTGTTTGAAAACAATTTCCAAAAGACAGTAAAGCTACCAGTATTATTAATCCTTTTTTTTTACTGTTGCAGAAGGAACATGATGCCTGCTAGAGAGACAGAAGATCAGTAGGGAATGAGACTGGAAGGGAGTTCAGAGATCACTTTGAAACAACCTAAAATTAATTTCTGCATCTGGCCACAGGTAAGAGGAACTTGGGTATGCTGGGCCCTGCTGTTTGTGAACAGAGAAGGGCTGGT
Source organism: Dicrurus megarhynchus (assembly GCA_013399195.1). Taxonomy (NCBI): domain Eukaryota; kingdom Metazoa; phylum Chordata; class Aves; order Passeriformes; family Dicruridae; genus Dicrurus; species Dicrurus megarhynchus. Next base: position 22,039 of record VXAD01006719.1, read on the forward strand.
GGGAGATGTGGTGGTTGGAGTCTGTCTTGGGCATAGTAGTCGTGAAATGAGAGTTTTCAATTCTTAAAGGAAGTATGGAATGGAGTCACAAAACTTCTACCTCGGACTTCCAGACTTTCGCCTGTTCAGGGCACTGGTTGAGACAGTCCCTTGGGAAGTAGTCCTGAGGGGCAAGGGGTGCAGGAAGGCTGGACATTCTTCAAAAACATCTGAAAGGCACAGGAACAGGCCATCCCAATATGCCATAAGACAAGCCAGCAGGGAAGGAGACTGGCCTGGATGAACAGGGAGCTTTTGACTGAACTCAAGAGGAAAAAAAAAAAAAAAATTACCAGCTTTGGAAGAAGGGGGAAGTGGCTCAGGAGGATTACAAGGGTATCATTAGGTTATGCAGGGAGAAAGTTAGACAGGCCAAAGGCTCAGCTAGAATTTAATCTGACAAGTGCCACAAGAGGTAACAAAAATTCTTTTTCCAAATACATTAATAACAGAGAGCCAAGGCGACTCTCCATCCTTTTCTGGATGAGAGGGGAAACACTGCCACCAGGGATGAGGAAAAGGCTGAGGTACTTGATGACTTTTTTGCTTCAGTCTTTAACTGAAAGACCAGGTATTATCAGGGTGTCAAGCCCCCTGAGCTGGAAGATAGGGACAGGATAACCCCCTGTAATCCAGGAGGAAACAGTGACCTGCTGCTCCACTTAAAAATGCACAAGTTTTTGGGGCTGGGTGGGATCCACTCAAGGGGACTGAGGGAGCAGGTGGACGAACTCACTGAGCTGCTCTCCATCATTTACTGGCAGCCCTTGTGAGCTGGGAAAGTCCCAGAGGACTGGGGGTTAGCCAATGTGACACCCATCTACAAGAAGGCTGAAGGGAGGATGTGGAGAGCCACAGGTCCATGATCCTGACATTGATACCAAGGCAGGCTATGGAACAGATCATAGTGAGTGTGACAAACCAGGGGGCCAGCCAGCACATGTTCATGAGAGGCAGGTCCTGCTTGACAAACCTGATCCTACAAATTTCCTGCTAAGTGTAACAGCATTGCTGACGATTTTCCATTCATCTTGGGCTACTGCTTATTGTATTTAGGGAGGCTGAATTGAAAGGTGATGATGTTGCCGTGTCTCGCTATCTGCTTTTCTGTTTGTGATCATTACTTAGGCACATCATTGATATTCTCTGTTGCAAATAACAGAGTCTGTAGATATTTTTTCTGGACAGCTTCAGTGACATGCCATCACATCTGTGGCTGCTTTGTGTACAGTGATCTGTGAATCAGTGGCTATGAAAACTGCCATATCATTTCTTCCCTCAATCTGTTTATTTTTTTGTAGATATTTGCTAATCTCATTCTCTGACTCTTCGCTGTGGCTTGCTTTTAATGCATCTTATCCCACAGAGTGTCTATCCAGCATTTCATTACAGCTATACAAGAGGGTGTTTATACTTCTTTTATTTCAGGAGAAAACTTAGTTCTAAACCCAGTGTAAGTGAATTGGATATTGCAGGTTTCATTCTGGAAAGGCGAAGTTGTGATTAATACGGAAGATGCAGTTAAGATAGGTGCCTTAAATGTCCTCTGCCTTCAGCTGCAGTATTTTATTGGTCTAATATACTACATTTACAATATTTGCTCTCATCTTACCTCAAACATTCACACGTGCTCGGTCTGCCATCCTCTCTGGGCTCAGGAGGAGGAGCTCTAAAGCTCCTGTTGGTAAAATACTAAAAACTAATTCCCCTAAATACTATAGGGGAATTTGCTGGTGAATTCATCCCTGTTGGGCACCACTCTGTGTTTCTATGCCTAGCAGACTGATTAGTCACCTACTGAATGCTGTTATTGTCAAATCTCACCTCTTCTACTCTCATTAGTAATGTAGATCTGGAGAAAACTGAGATCTTCAGCTGTTTTCTGGTGGGTCCCCAAAATACTTTTGTCAGACTGCTTGTGATAGGTGATATTTATTGTTCCAGACCCTTAGCAGCTACCTGGATATGCAGCAGTATTTTGCTGGACCTTGTCCCCTCCTCTTTGTTTTTTATTACTGAATTTGTAGCAAATTTACATACACCCCCTCAGGTGTTTTGCAGTTCCTATGTCCACACATTTGCTTGAAAGGACATCACTAAACTCAAGGGTATTTGGTTTGTTCCCCTGAGCACAACAGGGGCTGGTGCAAACACTTTTTCCAAGGCTGGTCAGGGCTGTGTTGCTGTGTTTCTGCTGGATGTACATTCAAACATAGCTTTTGTATAGTTTAATGCCATAAAGGAGTTGGATAAAAATACACAACAACAACAAGCAGTAATAAAACAAAGAAAGAAGTGAAGCTATACCACAGTGTACTTTCATTTAGGCCGTGAAGACTGGATGTTCATGACAGATTCTGGCTGATCTCAGGTGTACCAGATCCTCCAGCCGGCCCCAGGCTTGCCTCCTCCAGCGCTGGCTCCCTTGCCACTCCCTGCTTTGCTGCCCCAGCAGAGCCTTCCTTAAACCCGGAAGGATATTTTTAGTGCCCAGAACTGCAGGTATGACAGTTGACGTGGCCACGAGAGGGCACAGCTATTGCTTGAAAACGCTGGGATCAACCAAAGCGTCTTGCCCAGCTTAAGATGCAAACCTACCTCTAACTAGTTTCTCTGCATGTTCTGAGGGGCAACAAAGAATTGCATTGCAAATCCATTTTAGTTAGTAGTATATTATGTATCTATAGATACACATATATTTGCTAATAGCTACATCATCCCTTTGTACCCTCTTTCCTGTAATTTTCTGCTAATTTGCAGGCCTATCCAGCTTGATATGCTGAATCTCCTAATTACCTAGGTATAAGCTCTATCAATTAAATCCTAGAAGGGAAACAATAGCAAAGTCCTTATTCACATCCTCAGTTTATATTCTGTTTTTGAAACAACACCTGCAGTTCTGCAATATGGACAACCATAGCTTTCCTATAATTGTCTGATTACCTCTGGATAAAACACTTGTTTTTACTTGGTATAGTAAGATTTAGGCCTGCAGGTTCTGAGACATTCTACAGAACTCACACTCTGAGAATTACACAGGTCTAATGTAATTATGTAATAACAATCCTAATTGCTTTCAGTGCAAACTGAGAATGTAACATTTAATTCTCTGGCATCACTAAATGCATGCCCTTAAAGAATTTTTACAGTTCCTTTTTTGCCATTTGTTATCACTATTTGAACTGTCATGAAGATCATATGATGTTTTATAAGAATATCACTCAATAATGCGCATTTTTTCCTATTAGGAATTATTTGCCAGGTTTCAGGGAGTTCTGAATATCTGCTGTTACAGTTTGGAAAGTAGAGGATTGCAGGAATGCAGAATGCTTTTTTGGCTTCATGTAAGTTGGCTTCATGCACAATTCATGTTGTACCATCACTCAATCATTCAATTATCATCTAGTTTGGGTTGTTTCCCTTTCTTCCTGTCTGTGGTTTTACTACCAAGGAAATACCAGTGAAGCACAGTTACTCATGTAGGACAGGAAGTCACTTGGTTCAGGGCAGGGTGCACTAAAAGTAGGTGTGAACATGTGCTGATCCAGCAGCAGCAGACTGGTGGCAGTCCTTGCATGGTGGAGTTACATGATCATCTGTGGAGGCAGCCCTGTGTCTGTTTCCTTTGTTTTATCCCTTCTGTGCTTGGAACAAGGGATCCTTGATGATATTTCAATTTCAGCCTTTACCTTGTGCAGTGAGGTGTCCCTGTGCATTTTGCAATTCTTGTTTGGACACATTTTTTGTTTGCTACTTTCAAGCCCTGTATTGGTTAACTTGGCTTTTAAATTTAGCAAGCAAGGCCATGAAAATGATAGGCAGCATTTTGCTACAAAGCACCTGGGCAGAAAAGGGCCTGGTGGTCCCCTGGACCAGAAGCCAGCAATGGCCCTACAGAAGGTGGAGCATGGCCAGCAAGGTCATGGGGAGTGATCCTTGCCCACCACTCAGCACTGGTGAGACGCGCCTGGGGTGCTGGTTCTGGGGTCCCAGGATGAGCGAGCCGTGTCCGCACTGGAGCAGGTCCGGCCAAGGGCCGCTAAGGTGAGAAGGGGACTGGAGCACACGGTGCATGAGGAGAGGCTGGGAGAGCTCTGCTGACTCTTCTTGGACTAGAGCAGGCTGGGGTGTCTGGTCAGGGTGTACAAACACCTGACTGAAGGCGGGTGGGTAAAGGACACAAGCAAGACTCTCCTCTCTTCAATGCAGAGATGGGAGGAGACACAATGGGCACAAACTGAGCTGTGGGAAGTTCGAATGAAAAGAACGGAGGTGAAACACTGGATCGGGTAGCCCAGAGCGGTTCTGCAGTCTCCGTGCTGGGACAAGGGTTGTCACGCGTCCATCCATGGTGCTGCTGTGCATGGAAGGATTTGGGGGGAGGACAGGGGTCTGGGACGCTACAGAGCAATATTTGTTTCAGGCAGCTGAGGAGGAACTGCAGTAAACCCTACATTTAGTGGCTGTACTGATAAAGGTGGGATTTTATGAATGTGCCAGCGTGTCTCATGCAAGGGAAGGTCAGCCAGCCTTGATCACAGGGGCAAGGGGGAACTGTCATAGAATGAGGGACACCTGAATGTGGCAAAGTCCTTCAGTGAGGTCCCTGGCTTATTAGGGAGTACTCCCTAAGGAACGAGTAAAGTATTTGGTCCAAAGAGCGTGTTTCCAAAGGAGCATTCCGTACTTAGGCCTTGGGGTGGGAGCAGGCAGCTCTATGGAAGGGTCCGCTCAGTTACTGTGGCAGCCCCAGAAGCAGCGTGAGCACTGGGAATTCTTAGCAAAGGTGGAGAAAACAAAACCAGAGATTTTCCCGCCACAGTCTAAAGCTTAAAGTGTGACGGCAGTGGGGTTTCAATTTTCTCTTTTTTTTTATTGCTTTATAACTAACAGTGTGTTCGCAGTGCATCTGTGTGACCTTTGTATCACCTGCTCACTACAGATGAATGATGTCACATCCTCCCCCTTTTTTTTTCCGCTTGTGCTCAGACTCCATCTCTCACCCTTCCTTTTCAGAAGAAGGAAGTGCCAGACCGTAGAGTTATAGGCATCCTCATAGACTTTAATGTCTCAAATATCTTTTCCAGCTGAGCAGGGAATTCTGTGATGTCTTGAAATCAGGGACAGGTGAGTTTCCTGCCTTCCCTACAGCACTGTCTTTGTCCTGCCCAGCCTGTGCCTCTTTGTCTTCTACAGTTTACAAAATGATTCACAAGGTTCAACCAGGTGGGGTGCGGAGAGTGGGGTGATAGGTCTGTAAAAGGCAGGGTGGGTTGGTTTTTGCTGCCTGTAGCACTGGCAGCACACGCTGGCATTTCTGTGTGGGAGGAGAAAACCTTCTGGGGATCCAGAGCTGGTGATTTGTCTATCAGCTGCCTCTCCTCTGCCCCCTAAGTCCCAGTGCCTTGCATTTGGATGCCTCCTAGTGCGTCTGACAAGCCATTTTCTGGGCACATGAGAAGTTCCATGTGTGATCCCCGCACAGTGATCAAGGGGAAAATGAGGTTTGCCATCAGGGTTGTGCCAGCTGGGTTCTTTGACCTGTTCTCTGCTTGTTTGGCTTCCTCTTGCCAGGGTTTCTTGCATATGTGTTTCATGTTCAGAATGACTGGAAGTTCTAGAGGGCGACAGATGAGGATTCTAATGGTGTTCCCAGAGTTTGTTGTGCACTGCTATGAAGGTGGGACACACCTGTGAAGGAAGGCTCATACTCTACTGCCTCGTCTGTCAGGTTTTTTCTTTCCTTCCCTTCAGGCTGTCTCAGGGGAGCTGGCTGGAGAGAGAATGCTCAGGATGCCCAGCTGCCTCCTAAAGCTGACCAGGGCGATGCTGAGCCACAAGCCCTGGGCCCTGTTTATCCTCATCTTTATATTTGTATCCTTCACCTACATCAAGTTGTACTGGGGCATCTGGGAGGACCCAGAGAGCAGAGGCCACCCCTACGGCTTGTCTGCTGAAATCAGCTGTGCTCACTATGTGCCTTCTTCCCTCAACACTGCTGGTGGGCCCTCTCCTTCCACAGGGAATGTGTTTTTTGTGGAGACCTCAGAGCGAACTACCCCAAGTTACCTGTTCTCGTGCTCTGTGGAGTCAGCAGCCAGGACACACCCCGGGTCAAGAGTTGTGGTGCTCATGAAAGGTGTGGCCAAAGGGAACGCCTCCTTACCCAAGCACTGGGCTTTC
>VXAD01006720.1:6223-151321 GCA_013399195.1 Dicrurus megarhynchus
TTTCCCCTTCCCTTTCTTTTCCTTCTTTTCTCTTTTTCTTTTCCTCTCCAGTGGTCTTCCATTCCCTTACCACGTAAAAACCAGTTTAGAGGACAAGATTACAGCACAGATTTTTGGAGGAAAATGCATTCCTCCACAGAGCCAGTGAGAAGGGAAAAAGCAAGAAGTTTGGGACAATGAGTGTTTTTCTAGTGATCTTATTTTTTGCCACACATCTCTGTGTGTCTGCATTACTTTTATTTTTTCCCCCCTTTCTTTTTTCCCCCTTGAAGCCCCAGCTCACATAATTAGGTGAGACTCTTGGCTATCANGTATGTGGTTTTAAGGGCTGACTGACCTATTGCATGTGTTTGCAATAAAAAAGCAGGAAGATTTCCGAAGCAGTTGAAGTGAGAGCACCGAGATGGTTTGATATGAAGTGGATGTTAATTATTAATCTGAATTTATTGCCCTCTGTTAGCACCTCGGTGTCACAGTGCACAAGATCGTCTTTATTGTGCTGGAAGCTGTATTAACGATGAAATAATGCTCGTTGCTCACTTCCCCACCTGCCTTCTCTGCCCTCCCCCCCCCAAAAAAAAAAGTTGGAGGAAAGCAAATGTCTTCCTTTTAAAAATGGGAAATTAAGCTACAAAGAAGTGATGTACAGGAGAGCGTGCAGGGAGGCTGAGGGGATTTTCATTTTCATCAGTTTGTAGAGAACTTGGGAAAAAAAATGAGTTGTGTTGCTGGGAAAGTTCATGCAGTAAAATTAATTATGAAATAAGTAGAGTTGATTTTAATTTTTTTTCCATGGGAAAGGAGCCTGGTTTTGAGCTGAAAAGGGAGCTGTGTATGACTGAGAATAAGTAATTGGTTTAGCCTAAGAAAATAGACGTTTATAAACGGAGAAAGCCGGGAGTGGGAGATGTTCTGGTTTGCTGTAGGTTTCCAGTTGAGTCCTTGAGCTTTTCAGTAGTTTGAAGTGAGAGGACACAGGTCTGCCTGGGCTGTGCTGTCCTCAAAGTTCAGCCTGGAGAAAAGGAGGCTCAGGAGGGACCTTGTGGCTCTGCACAACTCCCTGACAGGAGGGGGCAGCCGGGGGGGTCGGGCTCTGCTCCCAGGGAACAGGGACAGGGTGAAGGCAAAAGGCCTCAGGCTGTGCCAGGGGAGGGTCAGGTTGGACATCAGGAGGAATTTCTTCGTGGAAAGGGTGGTCAGGGATTGGAAGGGGCTGCTCAGGGAGGTGGTGGAGTCCCCATGCCTGGAGGTATCCAAGGATCTCCTGGACATGGCACTCAGTGCTCTGGGCTGGGTGACAAGGCAGAGATTGGTCACAGGTTGGATTTGATGATCTTGGAGGTCTTTTCCAACCAAAATGATTCTGGGATTGTGTGGTCACTGCAGGCTGAATTGCAGCTGAGGTCCAGCAGACCACTGATGGTCAATGAACACCATGAAGCATCTCCCTCTTTCCATTCGGGAATCACACGTCTCCGATAATCCCTGCAGGCACCAAACAGTCTGAGATGTCGAGGTAAAACCAGAGATTAAAGGGATTTGCAGTTGTTATCCCACTCATTGTACGTTTTTTGAACAGCATCACCGGCCACTTCCTCGTTCAGCTCGTGTTGCATTAAAAACTCCAACTGTGTTATTTGATCTGTCCAGCAGGAATAGGGGATGGGTTTTATACAGCCTGTGCCTTTTGGCATCTCTAATTCCTTAGGCTCCTGCAAACACAGGCTTAAAAGTCCCGCTGCCTTGGAAACTAGGTGCCATCATTTTTCAAAAAAGGCTTTTATTACGCGCTTAAGAGGTGACTGGTGAGCTTACAAAGGGGTTAAAATGTAAAACTGGAGGGTCTTGTTCCTCTCAACGTGGGTCCCTGGCAAGGAGCTTAGTGCACCTGTCTGTTACTGAGCAGGGCTTAAGGAAAGCAAGCAACGTAATGGGAATAATGTTCTGCCTTTGCAACTTGTATTTCAAAGCACTTCCAGAGGTCTGGACTGCCCATCGAGGCACAGTGTGGAAGGTGGGGTGGGTTTTTTGTGAGTGTTGCTGGCCCACAGAGATGCAAAGGGAGAGGCTGTGGGTCAGGGCTTCCTCCGTCCATGGTGAGCTGAGGCTTTGGGCCACCTCTTGGGAGTCAAGGATTGTGCTTGCTGTGTGGGGACAGGGACAGGTGTGAGAGCCTGGGATGTAGGGTGGGATGTGCTCTGTGAGGCTGGGCAATCACCAACCCTGTGAAGCTTAACAAGGACAAGTGCTGGATTCTGCACCTGGGATGGGGCAGCCTTGGATGCACGGACACAGTGGGGAATGAGAGGCTAGAGAGCAGCAGGGATGTGGGGATCCTGGTCAGTGGCCAGTTGGATCTGAGCCAGCAGTGCCCTGGAGCCAGGAGGGACATCCCTGTCCTGGGGCATCAGGCCCAGCATGGCCAGCCAGGCCAGGGAGGGGATTGTCCTGCTCTGGGCAGTTTTAGATAAGAAAGATCTAAAGCTGTTATAGAGCATCCAAAGGAGGGACAGAAGATGGTGGAGGGGCTGTACAAGGAGCAGCTGAGGGCACTTGGCTTGTTCAGCCTTATTCGGACCTCACCCGGGTCTGCAGCTTCCTCTGAGGGGGCTCTGGGGCACAAGGTGGGATTGTTGGGGTGTCCTGTGCAGGGCCAGGAGCTGGGCCTGATGATCCTTGTGGGTCCCTCTCATCCTGAAGGGCTCAACAGAGGAGCTCTCCCACAAGGGCCCGGGGCTGTGACAGCACTTACAGCAGGACAGCTGTCCCCACGTGGGGACCTGGTTGACACTGAGTTGCACAGCAAACCTTTGAGTCTGGAAAGTGAGAAGCAGGACCTTGTGGTGGGCAAGCCTGGGGAGTTGTTTCTCAGGGCTCCACAGAATCCCAGAATGGTTTGGGTTGGAAGGGAGCTTAAAGATCATCCCATTCCACCCACTATCCCGGGTTGCTCCAAGCTTCATCCAACCTGGTCTTGGACACTTCCAGGGACGGGGCAGCCACTGCTTCTCTGTGCAACCTGTGCCAGGGCCTCCCCACCCTAATTCCTTCCCAATATCCCATCTAATCCTGCCCTCCTTCGGTTTAAAACCGTTCCCCCTTGTCCTGCCACTCCAGGCCCTTGTTCAAAGGCCCTCTCTAGATCTCTTGGAGCCTCTCTGGGGCTCTGAGGTCTCCCTGGAACTTTCTCTTCTCCAGGTGAACACCCCCAGCTCTTGCAGCCCATCTTAGTAGGAGAGGTGCTCCCTCTCTCTGACCATGACTTCCTTGCAGATGGGTCTTTGGTTTTCCTTCAGGCTTGGATAGAAGTGTATAAAGGAGCTCTGGGTGGCTCTTTGCAAACCTTGGGGACCTGGGTCAGCCATGTGGCCTCAGTGCTGGCTTCCAGCTCACGGTGACACCCAGGAGGGGTGCACCGACCACTTCATTTAGCCTTGTGATCAGTGGCTGGGCTATTTTTTCCAGTTAACACTGACTCCTGGATCTCCAGGAGGTTTGCTGCTTACTTCCAGGCTAAGTGAAGGGGATTTGTCAGCACTCAGGTCTGTTAGGCTTTGATATAACAGCGTGTTCATCAGGCCCGAGCGTGGTACATGGAGGAGGAGGATTGCAGCAGAATTAGAAGGTATAAAGTTCAAATCTAATTTGAAGAATTTCCCCTCTATCACTTAAATGTGGGAAATGTTCCTGTGGCTTCAGGGATAAAATGTCACACTTCATAAGGAGCATGCGTTTTAAATCTCAGCCAGATATTAAGTGCCGTGTGCCACACTCCACTTCTCTCTTTGTTAAAAAGCAAAACCCCAAATCATCTCTCCTGAAGGAGTGTTGTTTGATAAAATTAAAGCTTTCCAAAGAAGCTGGTTCAAATGGTGCCAGCTCTGTATCATTATGGCACAACAGGGAGCGTATTGATTTTATTCTGCATTGACAACAGCTTGTCAGAGCTCAGCTATTTAATTCTATAGGATGCTGTTCCTAGAGATGCCTACAGCACCAAGAGAGCAGTCAATACAGACTGGCAACACACACCAGATGTTTTTCTGGGTGAGAAAGAAACAGAAAAAGGGGTCAGACTCGGGCTTCTGGCAATTATCCAAGTAATTTGTAAGCAGACTTTGGTTGGCTTGAACGTTTGGCTTCAGCTCGGGAGTTTTTAATACATTCACACAAACCCTCTGTCAAGCTTTAGTCACTTATAGGGGCAAAGTTCGCTTCTATATCATCCTGCAACCCAAATATTGGAAATAAGTAGCATTTCTTGTGAAGATATATTCAGTATGGCCTGTGGAATGGCACTTCTAGACAGACCCTTTTCAGTTCTGCTAAGATCCTCTGACCACTTCCTCACTTTACAGGCTCACCATCAGCAATCTGAAGTGTTTTATGTGCTTTTCTCATGATTTTGATGGAAAAATGACAAAGTTTGGCTGTTAATACTGGTTCTGTGTGCACATTAATCACTGAAATCTTCAAGAAATTCTCATGCAAACACTACACAGCCTCAGCTGCTGTCTGCTCCCTCCAGTTGCACTGGGATTTTAGCTGATCCAAGGCCCCTTGTCTCATGCTGTGGCCAACAGGAGCTTTGTTGGGACCAGCTGGAGAGCCCCGGGTTGATGAGAAATCAGACCAGCTACTCATAACTTGCCTTCCATGGCCCAAAGGGGAGGAAGATGCTGGTCTCTGTTTATTCCTGTGCTGTCCGATGGTCTTTCTGCTGATGAAAAAAGAGCTGTGAGGTGTTACCATGAATTTACAGGGCAGCAGTCCAGGCTTCAGCCATCCTACTCAATGCACAAGGCACGGAGGCTGCTGGAAAGTCCTTTGCACTCCAGCTGGTGTCTCTGAGCGTGACCAGGGTGCAGAAGACCATGAGTCAGGGGCAGTGGAAGCAGCTCAACCCTTCAGAGGTCAAGTCTGCATCAGGAAGATCCCCTTCCAGACCTGACCGAAGGGAAGCATTTGAGCTGTGGGACTTGAAGTGTTTAAAGCCAGAACTGAGAGTGACTCAGGGCTAGAGGAGAAGGGGATGTTTGCCATCTGCTTTAGCAGTTCATTCCCCAGAAAAGGAGGAGGAATTTATCTGCTATTCGTGCACGTAGGCAGTTGTTTCATTGTGTTTTGTTCTGTTTTCCCTCCCACTCTCCAGTAAAACACCTGTTGAGTTAATCCTCTTTGACTCAGCTCAAAAGCAAGGAAGTCAAACTCCATGAGAGGCTGAGCGGCTCACTCAGCTCTCATTTTCCCCAGCTTTCTGGGGGGGAGGCTCTAACTGGTGTGTTCTGGAGGCTTCCAGAAGTGAAGCTATTAAAGCAGGGAAGGGAGGACACGAGGTGAGGGAATACTTAATTTTGCTGCACATAAAGATGACTTGAGTCACAAAGTGTTGTCTGGAAGGCAGAGATACCTTGGAGCTTCCCAAGTTGCTCTTAAGGATGATGAGAAACATTTTGGAGGTTTCATTGTGGTGCATCTTCAATGAATTTGATTTGATTAAAAGAAAAATAATCTTGTTACTAAATTGGATGTGTCCTGCTTTGTTTAAAACTTAGAAGTTGAAAGCAAGCAGAGCAAAATGTCGTGAGAAAGAACCCCCAAAATACAGTGATTCTGTAGGGGGCCACAAGCCGTCCGCTGCTGAAATTTGGTGGCAAACTTTGGTTTCTGCAGATGTATTTGGGGCACTGTGCAAAGGAAGAAGCTCCTTCAGAGGGGCTCCTCTATGTCTTCTCTAAGCTCTGGAAGAGCCTCTTGCTCTGCTGGCCCTCAGGATCCAACCTAAAGTGCTGAGGATGAGGAATTTCCCTGATCCCCCCTCATAATCTCTGTGAATTTAGGCTGTAGGGACATTATTACAGCGTGTGGTGACTCAGTTTCCCTCTGAGGTGTCCCAGAATGAGTCAGGTTTAACTGACACGGTGGCATCGATGAAGCAAACCCAGCAGGTTGTGCCCTGATCATTAATTAACTGCAGCCAGAGCCGAGGGGTTAATGAGATCCCACCCAGAGCTGAGGGGACAATACCAGTGCAGCGCCTGCCACGTTGCACGTGCGTCACTCCTGCGTGGAAATGAGTGAGAAACCTCTCACTTCTTTTTTCCCCCTCCCGGTTCAACTTCTCGTGCTATAAATAAACAGCCCAGTGTGAGAAAAAAAAACCAAACAAGAGGCTGCAGCTTTTTAGGTGCCTGTGGCAGGATGTTTCCTTGCTTATCCTGTTTCTTGTAAACACAGCGATGACTTTTGTGGCCCAGATGTAGAGGCAGCCCTGCTTCATTGTTCGAACACCTGCCGGCTTTTCAAATGGACCCAGTGCGGCCCATTGATAAAAATTCAGACTCAGAAACCTGCAGTACCAGGCTGAGCTCCTGTAGATAGCTCCAAAAAAAAAAAAAAAAAAAATCCTTGAGGATCCAACATCCGCCCTGTTGAGGTTTTTTTTTCTCTATTATATTTGATTGGGAGGGGAAGGGAAGCGTAAGATTATTTTTTTCCCCTGCTCTTGTTCTCACAATAGCAATAAAAACAATACTCCTTGGCTTGGAGGTGGTAAACTGTGAGAAATAACAACAATAGCTCACTTTGTGGTTGTGCAGCCAAATTTATGAATGAAACTGGTGGGTGCAATTTAATTTCCAGGCCCGGCTCTGCTTTTGGTGTGATGGAATGAAATAAAAAGGCCAGAGAAGGAACAGCTCATAACTGCTGCAGGGTTGTCACTGGGAATGAGCACAGGGAAAGGTTTGGTCTGAGTTGGAGAAGGGCTTTTTCTGCTTCCTGCATCACAAAGTATGAAACAGGTGAATTTGCTCAGTTAAACAGTGGCTTTGCAGCATTTTCTTTATTTGACACCAGTGTGTGGTGGTGGGACACCTTTGAGGCAGCAGTTCCAGCTCTTCCCAGGTTGGCTACGTGGGGTAAATGAAGCAGGTGGGCCCTTGCTGGGATAGGCCTGCTTCATGAGGTGCACAACAATGCCACCAGATCTGGGAGGAAGGGGGTAAAGTTTAGAGAAAAAAAAGCACTGAGGACACTTGTTTTTGCAGATAAAGCTCAGATCTTTGCCTGAGTGTTTCTTTGGATGGGACTTAAGGGCTAAAACCTGCTTTTTGGGGAGCGCTCTTTGTGTCTGGAGCGAGAGGTTAGAGTTGAGGTGTTCGGGCAGGACTATTTGTGTTTTGGCAGCCTCTTCTCACCCAGGAGATTTGTTCTGCACAGTGCTCAGAGAAGGATTTTTCTTGTGCTGAGGTCTCTTGCATCCTTCCCTGCTCCTCACGTGTCCCCCACCTGTGCCTTTGGCTGCACGAGCAGAGGGGACGTGCTGGGTTTGTTTCCTGCTGCTTGGAGCAGGGATTTGGAGCAGATGGGCCTGTGAGGATCCCTTCCAGCCTAAATGACTGTACACTCATCCTGCCAAGAGAGGCAGATGCCAACAGTGAGTCCTCCCAAAGGCCCGTGACGGATCAAAGGCTTTCTCCCCCTCCCACCTCTGAAAATGAGATGTGGGACTCTGAAGGAAGCAGTCCAGCCCCAGAATAATCATTCTGCCTGAGACAGGTGAAACCAGGTGGCCACGTGTGCCGTGGCCAGATGCGGCCAGCCCCAGATGTTGTGCAGAGAGGAGGGCAGGATTTGAAGGATTCCTTGCTTGGAGTGTCCCTGGGGTGTCCCAGGAGAGGGATGAAGCCGTGGAGAGACCGCTCTCCTCAGCAGCCCATCCTCTGGCTCTCCCTCCTTGGTGGGGACCCGGGGAGGGAAGCACCTAAGGATAAGCATTCCTACAAACCTCCCTCTGCATCTGCCTTTCATTAAGGTTCCCCCCCCAAAGCTGCAGAGCAGCGCGTGGACGTCGGCGTGCGAGGGGAGCGGGTCCCGGGGCTGCGGAGCTGCCGCGTGCCGGGATCTGGCTGCCACCCCATAGGCACTGTGGGCACGAGCCAGCTCCTGCTGGATCATGGGACACAGGAGAACCTCCCAGCAGCCAGCTCCGGGGAGAAATTTGGCTCTTAAATCCAATTATATTTGCAGACTGAGCTCTTTTGTCCTCACTGCTGTCAATGCGTGTGCAGCCTTTGCTTTTTACCCCCGTTTTTTTCGGTCGCTTTGCACTTGTTAATGGCCGTGTTTAAAAGCAGGAGAGCAAGGAGTTGGAAGGTGCTTCATGTCCTCAGCCGTGCTCTTTGCGAGGGGAATGCCTGCTTGCTGATGTCATCTCGTGTGGCTCAATGTCAGAACTCTGCTAGAAAAGCTGCGCTAAGCACACGAAATGCTCACATGAATTTTTCTAGCATGCACGGGAAGGTGTCCTTGATGACCTTTCACGGTAATTACAGCAGTTAGGAGATGTTTGCCCCAGGCAAACTTGTCTCTAAGGTCCTCAGCGTTGTGCTCTTAGTAGTTTTGGATTTCCCCTTCCACGTTCTTCTGGAAAATAGCAGTGTGGCCTCTCATGTCTTACTTTTCCCCTAAAATCTCTCAGTCACTGTTGGGAGGCAGCGAAAGCTGCTGGGGATTTTCACAAACAACCCGAATATGGGTTTAAGGAAGCATTTATATTTCCTATTTACGTTTTGCTTTTAAACTCTGACTTCCAGAAACCCTTTTTTCCCCAAGAAAAACCCAGACAATCAGACTAATGTTTCTTTTAAAACGTGTGAAGGATGAAGGATGAGGCGTCGAGTTTCCTTTCAAGCGACTCTGAGCGAAACCGAAGCCTTTTTGAAGTGGTTTACTGCAATTGTAGTTTGCTTTGCTTCCTGCTCCTGCTTTGGGCACACCTCCCAGCTCGTTGTGTGTGGCTACAAGCGCTGGGGGGAAGTTGGAAGGCAAACAAAAGGCAAGGGGGCTTTAAAATCTTATTTCTTTTTCTATTTAGAGTGCTGCCAACGAGACGTTGAGTTTTATTCCTTCCTACCATCGAGGCACAATATCTCCCCCAGCATCGGCACCGACGGAGGCAGGGAGGGGTAGGGAAGGAATGGGAATAGATTTCATGCTGGATGAGTCTCCAGTTAGGAGCCCAGACTGTGGGCAGGGTAAAAAAAGCTTTGTTTAGTCTGCAGTCAGTAGTTTTAACAGGAGCCCTGGGCCCAGAGCTAGGAAGCTGGGTGTCCTCTGCTCAGGCTGATGTGATTTACAGCGTTGGGATCTGAGTATGGGATTGACAGAGCCAAAGCAGAAGGAGAAGTGTGCTGGAGAGCTTGTCTCAGTGCCAAAGGGTGGGAAGCAAGGGTAGAGTTGCTCCTTCCCTGCACCCACATTTCTCCTCATGGCCAGGTCCATCTTTCCTGCTGCCCTCTGCGATATCTGGACTGTTTGCCACCCCGGAATTGTGCTGGCAGAGCTGTCTGAGGGACCTTGGGATGCACTGGGTGAGGATGAAGGAAGATTAAGATGGTTTTGATGCTGCCGGATGGTTGGGATGCCATGAGTGATGAAGGTTAAGGACATTCCTGCCCAGGTCCGGCTGCCTCCGCCAGAGTGGGAAGCACCTCCTGAGCCCCTCCTGGCCTAATTCCTTCAATAAATAGGATATTGTCAGAGCAGGACTCCACCAGCTTGGTGAAAAGCTGGGACTTGCAGCAAGGCTTTGTACCACCATGGTCTTGCCAGTTCCTCCAGCAGCGTAAACACCTTGTTGCTTTTGGTGCCTGCTGTACTCCATCAATTTACACCATCGGAGGAGCTGAATGCCTGAATTTTCTTGGCGCTGTTTCAGAGCAGTATCTGTTCTCCTTGCTTGATCAACATACCTGTTAATTACATTAAGGTAATCTGAGCCCAGGCTCTTGCAAAAACCTCCTCCTGCTGCTGAAGGTGGTGGAAACCCTCCATGAAGTGAGCGATGAAGCAGCACATGTGGGATCAGAGGGTGGCTGGGGGATCTGGGTACATCCAAGCCTTGGAAAACACCCTGGATGGTGAAGATGTCAGCTCTCTGATATCCTGGTGGTGTTGGTCTCGCATCCCTGTGCGGCTCCAAATCCAGAGGTTGGCAAAGAGCATACAGTCCCTAGGAGATGCAGCTTGCATTGCTGAAAAAGCCTGGAAAACTGGATAGCAGCCTTTCCCTTTTACTCGTGCCTGGCCCGGGGAGGAGCAGCATTTAAGCACGTACTTAAATTTCAGCATGTGCTTAAGTGTTGTCCTGAACGGGGACCCTCTTGAGCTTTAGCTGAAGTGCTGTTCTGAACCAGAGCCAGCAGACTGTGGCAGTCACCTCTTGTTGCCTCTAGCCCACTGTGTTTGTGCTCATTGCAGCTCTCTGGCTGTTTACTACAAGGAGAAAATCACTTTATTTACTTGCAGCTCGCTCAGTAACTGAGAGCAGGCAGGTTGGGAGAGTCTCACATCAGCTGGGAGCGAGACATCTGACCTTGTCTCTTGTCTGTCTTGTTTCTATGATCCTAATTCTGCTCTAAATTAATTCTTTTGTTTAGCTGCTGGGGTTTTTTTTTCCTCCTTTTTGTTTTCGCATGAATGCTTGTCTCTATATTTAGGTCTGCCGGGGCGGGATGTTATGAATAATTGTTGATTGATATTATTAAACACTAACACGCTTGGCTGTGTTGCACTAATGATGGGGCTTTGGGGATATGCAAATCAATTAATTGCAGTAATTGCTGTAATAGCTGTTTTGGAGGAGGCTGTTGAAGAGCCCTTGGGAGAGCGGACAAAGACAGAGACGTTTGGAAGCGCAGAGGAGAAGGGGTGCTCGAGTGTCATTGGACAGGGCTCCTTCGAGTTGCCAACTTGTGAAGTTGGGTTTGTTTTGCTCTCCAAAACCCACACCAAATCCTCTCTTGCTTTGTTTCAGAATTACCCCTGTGTAGCTTCTTCTGGACTTTGCTGCTGCTGCTGCTGAAGCTCATGAATTTCACAGAGCCTTTTCCAGGTAATCTCTTGCCTTAGAAATTTAGGAGACCTCCCTGGAAAACACCCGCGGGGGGGGAAAAAACATCATCAAGGCTAACCCTCTGTGTCACCTCGCACTCAACAGCTTTGGTTTGTCAGCTGATTCTCATTCACGTCAAAGCTCTTTCTCCCCTTCTGTGGCAGCATCATGGGGCCTCACAGTGGGCACAAAGGGACGTGAGGTGCCTCAGGAGCCACGGTGGGAAGGCTGTGAAGGGAATGGGATTTCGGGTATTGTGAGGATGGGGAGGAAAAAGTCTCTTCTGGCTTCTTCCCCATGCTATATGTGCTCTCCCTGCCTTTGTGTACTATTGTATATTCTTTTGTCTGGCTTTCCGTACGCAACGTGCCTCAGTCTCCGTGCTCCGGGCCGGGTGTTCAATGTGGTGCACAGATGGTGCTCCCAGAAATCCCGTTATTTGCTAATGGGATTTTGTGCTAAGCGTTTGCACTGTTCTTTTCAAAAGTCTGCGTGTTTGTGTCAATATGCCCAGACCCCCATCTTGCTGAGACGCCCTCTGGCATGCAGCTGAGAACACAACTTTGTTTTTTTATTTGCCTGGTTTTTTTAATCCCTGGGAAGGATGTCAGGACAGCTTCTGTGAGAGGCAATGGTTGCAGGACCCAGGTAGCTCTGGGATCACCTTGCACAGTGAAGGAGGATAACTGGGGTTGGAAGGAACCTCTGGAGATCCTCCAGTCCAACCCCCTGGTCACCAGGAACGCATCCAGGTGCGTTTGGATGTCTCCAGAGAATGAGACTCCCCCACCACCCTGGGCAGCTCTACCAGATGTCACAACCCTGCCAGGTGGCCTGGCCAGGCCCGTTGGGGCACTCCAACATGCCCTGGTCACCTTGCTGGTGGCCCTGGCCTTACATTTTGCACTGGGATGTACTTACCTATTCAGTAGCTTCCCCCGGGGTCCTGCAACATTTCAGTAATGCAGTGTTCAGCTATTATGCAGCTATTCCCAGCTATTATGCAGCAATTCCCCTCTGTGCCCTCCATTCTCCAAGCAGTGCTCAAAATCAGGATATAAATAGCAAAAGCTTGGAATATGTCGCTTTTATTACCAGAGGCCTTTCAGAATAGGTTAGATGCGTGTCTGACAGGGATGATACAGTGCTGACTCTTCCAACGGGGCACAGAGCTGGACTAGGTGACCTCCCGAGGTCTCTTCCAACCCTTATTTTTCCATCCCTGCGTGACATTCCCTGCTAGTGGGTAAGTGGAGCTTTGTTTTGCGTCATGCTGGCTGGAGCGGGGTCAGGGGAGTGTGTCAGGAAGTTCCCCGTCTGTCTGCACGCCCATGCACGCCTCATCCTGCGAAATGCTATTCTCCTGGACTCTTCTCAGGCTCCTCTGCCACGGGAAGGTGAGTCAGAGCAAGGCAGAGATTCTCCTGGAGCTGGCCAAGGGCTCCAGGTGGTTCCTCTGGAGCTGAGCTTCACCAGAAAAATCTCATCGCAAGCATGGTTCCCAAAGTCCAGGCAGCCCTAGGCAGGAAAACTGCCAAGGACTGTTCCTGTTGTGGTACAGGGCCACTGAGATGGTGAATTGGGGATCAGGAGCTGGCAATGGCTTGCTGACCAGGCAGAGAGAACCAGCTGTGGGATATTGCTATGTGCAGACAGAGGATTGACCCTTAGAGCCCCACTCTGCTTCTCCGAGCATCCAGGATTGTGCTGTCCTCTAAGAGGGGGTCTGAGACTCAGGAAACCCTCATCTTCAGCTCTGTGCCTGTGCCAGATTCCAGCTCTGGGCTGGGGAGCTGTGCTAACAAAGTAAGCTTGTGGTCACCTCCACAGCACCTGGATCTGTCTCTGAGTTCTGTTAGGATCATCGCTGCACCTCTTTGAGCATCTGGCTGGCGTGGTGTCAGTCCATCTGCAGTGATTGTGACTGCTTTGTGCCAAATTTACGAGCTAGGAGGGATTGTGGAATACAGCCCTCTGTGTGTCAGAGCCCTCCTCAGCAGCAGAGTTAACATAATAACATTGCTTAGGTCTGCAAAAGATGGCAGGGAACCCACACAGACACTTCTCTTCAGCAGTGCCCCGCTGCGATCCGAGGTCTCTGCAGGGAAAACAGCTCTTCAGAGGTGTTGGCTTTCCGTGCCCATCAAGAAATACCTCTTTGCCTCGTGTTTTTGCAGCCTCTCAGCTTTGCTGATTTTATCACCCTTCTGATAAGGGTGATTAGATCTGATTTGTTTGAATTGCAGCCCGGCTGCTTTCAGCTCTCACAGACACAACATGGTGCTGCGCTGGGTTGGAGCAGGGAAGCGAGGAGGAGAGCCTTTCTCCCCCTCTGATAATAGTTAGCAGATGTGATACCATTAGCAGGTCAAGGATCTGAAATCGCCCAGCAGCAGGAAAAACGCTGTGCTCGGCTGGCACTTGAAAGCTGTGCAGGGAAGGATGTGGCAAAGGCTGAATCATCCCGTGCTCAGCAGCAGCTCAGAGCACTGCTCTGCAAGGTTTCGCAAGCTGTGGCATCTTTAAGCAGTCCTGGTTTGGTGGTTTGGCCCCAGGAGCTGTTCTTTAGGTTTGGAATACACCATTAGCGATGTCTTGTTAAAAATCAAGGCTGCCCATGGCTCGTTTATTGCGTGGAAGCTGTGTGCAGTCAGTTTGTCAGTGTGTCTTGTTTTGCTGGAGGTGTGATGTCCCAATTATCCCCCTTTTTAGAGGCTCCTGGGCCACTAGAAAGACTTCTTCCCCTGAACCAGGTTTTGTGCCCTGCTGTAAGCCACACCATAATGCACACATTATTAAAACCTGGCTTTCTGTGTTATCAGGAGCATTTTTTTTTTTCCCCTAAAGCCCTTGCAGGAGCTTTCCAGGGTAGTTCAAAAAATCTGGGACAGGTCAGACAGATGACTGTGCCCTTGTGGCTTTGTCCTTTGATCTAGGGGCTGAAAATCTGAAAGAAGACAGGATTCAGCTGTGGGTTTGGTGCTGCTTTGGGCTCTGGGAGGAGCCTGAGTTCTGCCTGCAGGTGCATCTTTTCTGCAGAGCTCGGCCAGAGCATCCTGGGTCTTGCCCTCCAATCTCCTCTCCCCAGTGATTTAAATCATAGTAGCAGATTCTTGTGGGCTTGCTCTTTAGAAAAAGGCTGTGCCTTAACTTTGGCTGGTGGTCTCAGTGAGAGCAACATATTTTAAAAGCCATTCCTGGGCTCCAAACAGCCCTTGGAAAAGGAGCTTCCCAGGTTTCTGGCTGAAGGTGGTCATCAGATAGTAAGTGGTCACTTCTAGCATGAGGGCAGAGAGCTGCAGGAGTTTTAAGAAGAGGAATGGGTGTGCTTACAGCATGCCGACAAAGAACAAAATATCTGGAAATACTGGCATGAGTCTTGAGGAGTTGCTCTGGGGGAAAGGTGTGAGTTGCATCTTTAAAGGTTTCCATGGGGACAATGTGGTGGCTTTGCCTTAATGTGGAAGTGTGTGTTGGGAAGGGAAAGCTCAGCCTGGGCTTTGCTGCAGAGGGTGGTGGTTATGTGATGCACTGATGGCCTCATGGCAAAAATCCTGTTCATTTCTCTTTCCTCTGCTTTTTTTTTCCCTTTTCCCTGCTCCTTCACCTCCAGCAAGGTGTCCTCTAGGTTAGGTTTAGGGCAAGAGAAGAGAGGTCCATGTATTCAACTTAATTAGTGGTTTCAGTGCATGCAGCGTGAATGCAAAGCAGGGGGGACACCAGTGTGCACAGGTGTGTCCAGAGAGACTATAAATAAATACCATATATTGCACTCTAGTTTGCTTTTCTCTTATGCTGATGGCACATTTTCTAGCCCCACAGGTGGCAAACCCTTCCAGGTGATATTTGCCCATATTGAGAGCACCTGTGAACTTTTCTGCCACTGCTCTTTGCTGCCCAATGGCCATGGGAAGAAAACCGCAATGCTTGCAATGTGCCTGCTCTCTCCCACCTCCCCCCTACATCTCCTTCCCCAGCTGATTTGACCAGGTCACTCCCCAGCTTTGATTCTTTCCTCTTATTGAAAGACCTCCCGTGGCTGCATTGTCTGGAGAGCTCTGGTGGAGGCTTCAGAGCTGTACTTCCACCTCAGTAGAGAACAGGCTCTCGTTAACAACCCTCGGCGAGGGTGAATATCGCTGCTGCCTTCAAAGGAGGCACGGAGGTGCCGGGCCAACTCCTGGTCCCCGGTCAGATGGAGCTCTGCTGAAGGCATCAGCAAGATCAAAACATCAGCTGGGGAGAACAGAAGGGATGCAGGAATTGCTCCATGAGGCAGGAGCTGCCGTGGCTTTGTGGTTCCTGGAGACACAAGGCGTGAGTAGTGATGGTACCGATGCAAGTGCAGCAGGCCCAGCTCTTGGGAGGGTTTCCATGCACGTGCTGCTGTCAGCAGTGACTGCTGGTTATCCTAAAGTTCTCTTAGGACTGTCCATGCCAGTGGCAGCTGCACCATCTGCACAAGGAATGTACCCTCAGTTGCTGCCAAGTGAAACCACGCTGAGACTCAGGAGGCAAAGCCTTCATCCCCCTCCTGACCTCTTTCTCTCTGAACACCTCTGCCAGGCCCTCTGTCTCCTTCCTCAGAGTTGCACCTCGGTGGATGAGCTCCAGATGGTTGGGTGGAACCTTGCCAAGCACGGGGGGCTATCAGCAGTGCTAGGGATGACTGTAGGCTTCCTGCTGGGAAGTGTGTAGAGATCTGCTGGCTTCTTATTTTAGGCCCCTCAAAAAGCTCTCTCTGAACTACTTTTGGCTTTCCCTTTAGCCTAATGAGTTCTTCTCCCTTTTCCAAAAAGTCTGAGGGCAATCAGTCCTAAACTCTCCACAGCATCTATTTGTCTGGTTCCCCTTGTCTGGAAGCGTATCCGAGGAGTGCGGTGGGGTGGAGGTAGATTGGACCTGGGCCATCCCATGGCTCCTGACGTGAGTGCATAAACTTTTATCTTTTCAATGTTATCATTAAGGGGAGTTCAAAAAAAAAAGAAAAAAAGGAAAAGGAAACTAAACCACAAACAACTGCATTAAAATAATAATCAGAGCCTCATGAAAGCGCACAAAACCCCAGCAAACCCTCTGTGCTTTGGAACTTGAATCTTATCTCCCCCTGTCAAGGTTAATTGTTGCTGGGTTCAAACCATGGACAAGCTTTCATTAAGGCTGGAGATGGGAGCCATGGCTGGGCCGGGTGCGTTGGAGCAGAGTTGAATTTGGTCCAGTGTGTTACGGAGGGAGTCACATCTGTAGCTACACATTTTCCGTAAAGTCGTCAGATTTAAGTCTGATCTTTAATGTTTCTGGATTGTCTTCTCCCAGGGTTATAACCTGTGGAGCTGTTTTAAAGGTGGTCACTTAATTTCTTTCCATATAACTTTATTTCTTTCCATGTCACGTTGAAGACTGCACTGTTGCAGTGTGATCAGATCTGGAGAGCTCAGGAGGAACTGATGAAAGTTCCCCTATATAAAGACCCTTCTGGTTTATGTAATGGGGAGCAAATAGTCTGTCCTGGGAAGCAAATCCTCCTCATTTCTCAGTTAATCAACCTACCAAGAGCCAAACGCTGCTGGTTTTCTCTTTTTTTGGACTGCTGCAGAGTTGCTGTTGCAGCCCAACCTGCGTGTTCAGGATCCCAGCTCTTCTAAGTTGTGGTTGTTGCTCCTGCAGCTCACGTTCTTCTGAAGGGATGCTTGGAGGAGATGGGCATCAAGAGCATTACCAATGAAAAGAACACATCACAGCACTAAAAATACATCCATGAAAAAGGCAGAGCGAGTACTGGAAAGAGTTTTATACCTCACTGAACTAGAAAATATAAATATACACCTATTAATGGACAGTCTCCCCCTACCCCCCACAGAGTCGTGGCTAGATTAATTTGGGAGACAGACTTTCAAATGCAAATATGTTGGGATTATGGTTCTGCTTGGGTAAATCACAGAAACTGTTCAATGCCTCAATCTGCTCAACCTTGAGAGGGTTCTCTTTGCCTTTGTTCTGTTTCCTGGGATGCTCAAGCAAAGAAGAGCCTGAGGAGATATTGGATGAAAAGAAAATGAACTTAGTTTCTCACTTTCAGCCATTTTTATGAAGTGGATGAGAGAGTTGCTTGTGCCAGTGCTGGGATCTTTCCTGGTGTTTGTGTTAGAACAAGCAATAGGGAAAACAAGCTTATTTTGGAAATAATAGTGGTGGGGTTTTGTTGTTGTTGGGGCTTTTTTTTCAATTTTCATGACTTTTATCAGAACTTTTCAAATTTCTAATACCAAGCAAAACTCGTTAATTCCTCTCCAAACTCCTTTCTCCCAACTTTGTAAAGCATCTCTGAAAGTGGTGATTTTGTAGGGCTGAGCCTTGGCTGGTTTCTGGGTTCTGCTGGGATTTCCCCGGGGAGCTGTGGGATGTGCAGCCACTGACTGCCAATGCCTTGAAGGAGCCTGTGTCCCAAAAAAAAGAGTCCAAGTGCTGCAGGATTGGCTGTGCAGGATTCCTCCTTGGCTGTTTTGACACAAGGACCCCTCAGACATGGCTAACGGGATGTGGCCAGCCGTGACTTGACATGATTGCTTAGCATTCCATCCCCACCTTTCCCCCAGCCCGCTTCTTTCCTGTGGCTTGTTTTCATTTCCTTGCTAATTCAAGCATGTCTGATGTTAGCAGGAGGAATTTTTGTGCGGTGCATAGGTCAGGGAGAGCTGACTGGGACTGGATTTTACAGGTGACGTTCATGTGTAAGAGGTGGGGGAGCAGGACAACAGAAAGGTCACGGAGATGGGAGCTGTGGGAATTGCTGTTGTGCTTGGTGGGGAAGCCTGGGAAGGGGAATGCAGTGGTGGAAATGAGGTTAAAACACTTGTAAATGGGTTCAGTTCATGGGGATTTGTGCTGCTTTCTGCTGTTGGAGATACAGGAGCGCCTGCTCCCTCTCCGTGGTCACCAGCCCCTGGCACTGTGTGCCCTCACATGCCATCCCTGGCCAGCACAGAAATGCTGGTGGTAAGCAAGGTGTCCCTTGCTGGCATGTGGAAAGAAGAGTCTGCTTTCCTTGGGAATGCTTTTCCCAAAAACTGCTGCAGCCCTTTTGTGGGGCTCAGCCCATTCCCTGTTTGCTGTGGCTGACAGAAACCAGACCCCTCACTTTCGTGTGGACTTTATCCACCAGCAACCAGCTGGTGCTGGTATTTGATATCAGCTGGGAAAGCCATCAGGAAGCTTTGATTGTTCTTTTTTCCTTTTCTTTTTTTAAAAATTTCCATCACCTTCTCAGGCTCACTCCCCACTCTCTGCTTGGTCTGTGGGGTTCCCCCACTTCCATGTGCCCCAGCAGGGACCCACACAGAGCCAAGCTGTAGAACATGCCTGATGTTCCTCACCTTGGGCAATCTGAACTTGGCAGTATTTCTATCAAACTGGAGAAAAAAGCTCTGGAATAGGCATTTTTTCCTCATTCTAATGCATTTCCATGCCTGAAAGTGAGTACGTGTACAGTTTATTAAAAGCAATCCTTAGAAAGCTACAAGCTGTAGCTTTTAAATTTCTTGTGTGTTTATTTTCATGAAAAAGAAAAAAAAATCCCATGTTTTCTTCATTAATGGATGGCATTTACTTTTAAGTACAGCAGAAATCTGATGTTGAGCTTCAAACTAAGTAAATCTCCATTTATTAAAACCCTAAGTGCCTCTGTTTCCAGGTTTTTTCACGGTACATTTAGGCTCTGTGTCAGAGACTCAAGGCTGAGCAGCCTGAGCTCTGATCCAGCAGGAAGGGATCTAACAGTGGGTCTGACTTTGGGGCTGCATTAAAGGCTGGTGCCATGGAGGGGTGTGAAAAGCCTTTCATGTGGCCACAGGAGGACTCTTCAGAGGCCAGCCTGTGTGGAGGAAAATTTGGGAGCGAGGCAAAGACAGGGATCCAGCCTGTTAGAGGCACCAGATAAGGTTTCACTTCTGGGGGCTGGTTCCTGTGCTCTAAAGCAAACAAAGCCTCGGGTTTGACTTTGCTCCTTTGGTTTTGCCTTTTCTGGAAATGTGTTGCTTTATCAAGCAGTGCTGGGAGCCTCCAAATCTTGCTTTGCAAGGGGACACGTGAGCAAGTTTTGAGAGATTTCTGTGTCGAATCCAGTCAGCTGAGGAAGGACCGACCCTCTTAGCACCAGTGTCTCCAGTTTATTACCGGTCTGAGTGATGGAGTTTGAAGGAGAAGTGGCACTTACCACCAGTTGTGCTTCCTAAGCTTTGTATCCAGCTCAGTGTCACCATGAGCCTTGCAGGCACCATCATTAGCAGATAAGTGTCCCCTTCTGGAATCATGTGAAGCCTTTGGACTTGCCTTTGATTTTGTCCAGTGTCAAGTGAGTACTGAAAAGCTTCCCCTCTTCTCCAGAGGTGTTTAATTCCCAGGGATCTCAAGATGAGATAGGTTAATAGCAACTGTGAAAATCTGTGCCTTTAGCACCTGGTGCTGGATTAAGGTGGGTTCCCCATTTTTAGAAGAGAGGAAAGCAATTGCTCCCCACCGGCACAGGCTCTGTCACACTCTTTCACAGTATTCCAGTGCTGGTCTCATATTAACTAGAACTGGAAATAAGAGAGCCAAGAGTTAGTCCAGCAAGGGATGAAACCACCCCAGCCAAAAGCTCCAGAAGGCACTGACATCTCCCTGCCATTCCCAGTGTTCAAAATGTCCACAAAACTTCTGTGGGCTTTGGAAAAATATGTTGGGAAATGAGCAGATGCCGCAGGTGATGGTCCTGGGGAGCTCTGCCCTCAGCTTTCCTCCCTGCAGCTATCTTCCCCTCCTGGAATAATGAGGCCTGTTCCTAAATAAATCACATTCAATTCCACACCTTCTTCCTAGGCAAAACCCCCCCGGAGTGATTGGCATTAGCATAAGCAAAGCTAATTCCCTAACTTATCTCCAGCGTGCCGTATAATTGATTTCATCAAATAAAATCTGCCTAATAAAGCTCTGGAAGTGAAGGGAAAGCTACAACTTAATTGTAGTTCAGCCAAGAATCCATTCCTCATCTTCTAGCTTGTTTTCTGACCGTTCCTGTGTGTTGGTGAGGGCCAGAAATAAAATGGACATTTTGAAAATATTTCTATCCTGTGGATCACTGACATTTCATATCCAGACTGAAAATGAAAGGAAATTTTGCAGATTGGATCAGCCACAGTAAGGAAATGTCTGGGTCAAAATGTCCGGCAATGAAGAGCTTTACCCCTCGAAAAAGCTAAATATGAATTTTATCTGTAAATTTGTATTTTAGTTCATCCCGTTGCTTCCCCTGAATGCAGAGTTAGGGAAAAAAAGGGATTAAGGCTAACTTATTTTGTAGTATCTTCATTTCAGAGACACAATAAAAATGTAAAGCACAATAAGAAGTTACAAGCTCAGTCCTCATTTGCTGAGTGAAGGTGTTTAGGAAATATTTGGGATAAAACCTCTGCAGTGATTCACGCTGAAAGATATTCAGCTATTCTTTGTTTTCAGTTTGGAATAAGTGTCATATCCAGGAGGGAAAAACGGAAGGATTGGACCACATTTATCCCACTTATTTATTATCCCATTTGTTTATTTTCTGGGATGCTGTGTAGCTGGACGAGTTGGTGGATGATCTGGGTGAGCAGGTGCTGCAAATGCATAAATTGCCTGTGAAAATAAATGTAGGAGTCCAGCCCAGCCAAAGTGCAAGGTGTAGGGTTTGTTTTCTTTCTCAAGATGGACCTGTTTCTCTTTTGGGTGCTTATTTTAGGAATGGCTTGGATCTCTCCAGTGGGGACGTCAGCTGCAACTTTTGAAAGCTTCAGTTCTTCACCTTGTCTCAATTTGTTGCTGCTTTTCGTAAGCAGAGAAAATGCAGGGGATGTTTTGGCCACGTAAGAAGCCTTAAGCTCTTCAGAGGAAGATGCTGAGGGGATTGGTGAAGTGACAACTCCTGTTTCCTCTCCTTAATCTTGTCAGCCTTGGGATTTCAACATGGGCTGCTGGAATGGGAGCATCATCTTGATTTGGAGCTCTAATCCAGGTGGGTTGAACGTGCCAGAGGCAGCAGCCTGGCTTCAGCAGGGATTATTTAAAGCAGTCATAACATGGCAGGCTTTTTATTTTGAAGATGTCCCACGTTTGTCTTCAAACTGAGAGGCTGCAGAGATCAGGGAGGGTCAGGAATGGATGGAGGAGGAAAAAGGAGTGTGCTATCCAGAGCCTTGCATTTCCCTCACCCACCATCCGTGCAGAGCTGGGCTTCACCAGAGATACCTCTCCTTACTTTCTGTGTTTGCACAGCTGGGTTTGAAGCACGCTCTTGTAGCACATACATTCAGAACAAATACAATCCCTCTCCGTCCTCCCCCTGGTATTCCTTGTGTGCAGGATCAGCTTGCAGCCTGTGCCTCGAATCCTGTAAGACGCTGGAGCCACCTTGAGAAACATCACCTTGAAGCAGACCCTTTCCCAGGCCAGCCACCAGGATGCTGGGAATGGGAACTGGAAGGTACCTTCAGCCAGGCTGTGGATCCTGAGAGAGGTTTCAGTCTGCGGGGAGGAACAGCAAGGTGTGACAGGGCTGGCTTTGTGCAGCTCATTACGCTCCCGTCGCCGATTTCTAAACGGAGTCCTGGCGCTGAGACAGATCAGGTTTGCTTTTACTAAAAACAGAGGGGTGGGTTTTTTATTTGTCTTGTACCAAAGTATGTAACTTTAGATGGCCATCTCTGTGCCTGGTCACCTCTGAAATTTTTTTTTTTTTTTCCACTGACATTCACCTTGATAAGCTACAAAGAGGCAAAAACTACAGTGGCTTGCTGTGTCTTGACTAGTATCTTGCTTTGATAGAAATCCTCAGGGTAAAAAAAAACACCTTGTGCAGCGAAAGCAAAGGCTGAAGTCTCTTTCATGAGGCAGGCTTAGTTCCCCTGGAGGACTGACATCCCCATTTCTGAGGCCTAATTGCATGAAGTCTCCTGTGATAATTTCTTAGACAGCGATGAAAAGCAGCTGGAGCCAGCCTCTGGCATTGAGGGGTACGAGCCCAGCGGGTCAGAGCAGTGTCTTGATAGGGCAACAAAGAGATCCAAAGCCTTGGACAACAGTGATCCTGTCGGATGTGGTTAAAGCCTTTGTTCATCCATTGCTAACACAGATCCCTGGGGGGGATCAATATTAAAATGCTTCCCTGCAAGGTATGTTTCCTGTGCAACTTGGGACGATATTGTGATGATAAAGGAGTGATTGTTGGTTTGGAGCGGAGGCAGTGTTTGTAAGAGTCCTCAGTCTGACACGAGGCTGGATGACATCAGCCTGGCCACACAGGGTGATGGCAAGGACCTGTCAGCAGCACCTGCCTTTGTGTGGAGGGACCACAAACCAGGCTCCCTGCAGTAGCAACCTGAAGGTTTTGTGTTCCTGGCTCCCTTCTGTCACTCCATATTGCAGGATCAGGTGAGGCTGTGCTTGCTCCCTGTGTGTTATCCCACTTCCAGCATTCCCCTTCCTTGCTGTCCCAGCCATACAATGTCCCAGCCCCCGGGCTCAGCTCGTAGCATGTGTGGGGTATTGATTTCTGTTCCACTGAACGATAGCCTTCAAAGGATGGCTGGGCATAATGAGCTGGGCAGCTGCCAATAGCTCCGTGTCACCAGCAGCTTGTGACTCTCCGTGTGTCAAAGCTCTGCTGCCCCTCAGTACTTCAGATGGCTTTTGTGTCTGTAAGAGCAGGCACAATGTCTCAGCTTCTTGGGGTGCGCCTACATCTTCTGAACCCTTTTTGAAGCTATTTCTGCATTTGATTTGGCAGCCTAAAGCCCACAGAAGGGAAGAACATAGGTTTGGAGGCATGCAACCCCTACGTTTAACTTGGACATCACAGCCCCCTCGTAAACCCTAAGGAACAAGCAGTTTTGAAAGCCCTCTGCAGTATTGATTTATCATTTTCTGCAACATCAGCACCACTTTGGAGAACAAGGGGCCTTGTAATGTAACTGTATGTTGTTTCTGTAAGTATCTTAAGTGCCTCATGGGAGTGCATGATCCCTCAAGATGCTTCATAATTTTCTCCTTCTCATGTTTTTCAGCTGTGCAATAAAACATCTGTGAATATCCAGGAATGAGGGTCCCTACAGATGGCATTGACGTGCACCAGGCTCACATGAAAACCCTCGCATCACCTGCAGGAAGGAGAAGGGGAAGGTAGGAATGAGTCTCAGAATTTCCTGAACCTATGGGGTGAGTTTGAAGCTCCTGAAAAGGTTTTAAACACAGTAATTTTGCTACTTGAATCCTGTTCCTGGGATCCCCCTGCTCTGACTCTCAGTAGTGTTGTTTCTGTTGAAGTACCTGACAGGCTGGTTGATGTTGAGCTGGTAGCACCAGGTCCTAAAGGATTCCAAAAGCAGCTGTCCCAAAGTGTGAAGTTTCACTCATAAATCAGAGAAGACCTCAATGACCAAATGTATGCAAGGGATTACAAGCCTCACTTGCCTCTTGCTGATGAGAGCAGGCTTATGTCATCCCAGATACTTTTTGAGAGTAAATAAATAGCTTTGTTTTACATTATTTGAGAGAAGCCCAACAGGAAATTTGCTCTGTTGACTTCAATGACCTCAAAAACACTCATAGCCATTTAATCTGGCTCATTCAAGTTCTGGGTGGATTTGTTATAGGGATGTAAACGCTGGTTGAAATCTTACAAAGATGAGTGGGAAGGCCAAGAGACTGCAGTTCAGTGAGTAAACATAGAGAAATAGTCTTTATTTCTGGCTCCATGTTGGGATTTCTAACTCACTGCTCCTCCAGGCTGAATGCCAGCAAATCCTTGAAGGTAAGGCAGGGCGTGGTGGTCCTTTGACAAAACAAGTCTTGAGGGGTTGAGATACCATCAGCATACCCCTGTCTGCTTAAATTAGCTGATGCAGAACTAACAGTGGTCGTATGACTTAGCGTATAAAGTAAATACCAGTCACTGCTGAATGTTGATCTCTGGAGCACAGGAATTGTTCGTGGCGTGCTGACCTGCCCTGACCTCCTGGGCAATCCCAGGAGTTATTGATAGTTGCAGCTCAAACACAGGGAGCAGCACCTTTTGCTCTGTGCAAACACACTGTGAGACCAATTCTGAGTCCCAGAACTGCCTTCAATCCACCCTTGGTGTGCTCTGACTTCCCAGCATGTCCAAGGCACAAGGAGCTGTTCTGGAGCAACTGGTTGTAGGCACCAGATGTTTGTCCTACCATGGCTGGCCATCCATGCTACCCCAACACCTGTCTGTGTTAATCAGTACTTCATGCCCAGATCCTGAAGGATGAACCAAAATGTCTTCATAGACTGGGAAAGCCCCAAAAGTGTGTGTAATGTCTGTTTTGCAAGACCAATCATCGTGTGTGGGCCTCTTGCTCAACAATGAACTTCTCAGTGAAGGTCTTGCAGAGCGACTGGAAGTGCCTTTTGCCCTCTCCTTCATCCATCTGGCCATTCATAGCTTGTTGGGGGATCCAGAGGATTTAGATGGACTGGCAGAAGTGGCAGCTGGCCTAGTGGCAATCCTGCTGTCTCCTGGTTCCCTGTAATAATCCATAAATTACCCTCCCTCGCTTCTGGAGCCAGCGGTGGGCGTGTGCTGATTACAGCACTGTGCTTGACTCATCATTGCAGCTTGGCTTCAAAACCAAATGTATCCTTCTCTTTTTTGTGTCAGGAACATGATTAAGTCCTCCTGTTTCTGTGCAAGAGGCTGGAGCAGCTGCCTCCGTTCTCCTCTGGCTGGACTGTGTTTCTCAGGATCCAGGAGGGATGCCAAGGAAGCAATGTCTCTCCTGGGAGAGGGTTGGATGAATCATGTTAAGGGAGCTCTAGCAGAAAGTTTCACCCACAAAGGGTGGGGAACAGCAGCTGATCTAGACCAAATGATGACTTAACCTCAAAAATTAAGATGATGTTCCTTCAATTTTTGTCCTGCTGGAAAACTGAAAATATTTCCATGACAGTATTTCCATGAAACCCAACTTTTTTTGCAGCAGAAAACCTTTCTTCTGCCCAAAGCCTGCCTGTTGGAACGCTCCCCACCAGCTCTACTGGTGGGCTGGGAATTTTCCAGGACTAGCCTGAAGTTTCAATCAAGGCGTTGTTTGGGGTTTTTTGGTTTGTTTATTTGTTTACTTTTAAGGCAGCCAAGCAAAACAGCTGCTGGCAAGAACCTTTAGTACCTGAGTCATCCTTATAAAATTCTCTGCAAAGTGAGAAGGCATTTGCTGTTGAAACTGAATTTCCACTGCTGCTCCCAAGGAAGAGTTAATAAAGGACTTAGAGGTGTTTGTTTCATTTTGGGTGCTTAATCGGTTCTCAATTTGTTTCAGATGAGCCATGTTAAATTTATCCCATGACCCTGTAATTACAATCTGTCTTTCCATCCCTTAAATAGCCACTCTGTCTTTTCAAGCATTATTTTGGTTCACCTTCCTGGCATCCAGTTTTAAGTAAATATTTTAAACTCTGAGGAGCGTGGTTCTCTGCTTTCCACTTTCCTGCCTTCCTTGAGGACAGCAAGGGCTCCACCGATTTCTGCTGCTGGACTTCGGATCAGCTCCACATTTCTTTCTGGCCTTTCATTCTGGTGGAGAGCAACTTTTTGGCTATTCAGAGAGTGGAAAGGAGCCTCAGGGACTCTCCTTTTTGTCTCTGACAGTGGAAAGCAAGCGCTTTCTTTATCTTTTGTGCCTTGGTGCAGCTGAAAGGTGCTGGAGCAGACCCTGGAAAGGGAAGGTCCTGCAGAAGGAGGGAGAGGAAGGGCCCATCCTTCCTGGAAGGGGTGGAGCAGGGTGGCCTCTGGCTCTTCAGGACATCATGGAACACCACCCATCAGATCCTGGGGATGACTTCAGACTGGCTTGAGGATGGAACACCACCAAGGAATGACATTTTACTTGGATTTTTAAAGCTCTAGGCAGAGTCTCTGTTCTGGGTCTGGTTGGTAACTGAGTTCATAACTTTGGCTTTCACTGCTTGGCCACGGGTTTCTCTGTGTGCTTTGAAATGTGACTAACCATGGAGGAGTACTGGAGTTTTTCCCACCTCCTTCTCCTTAGTGACTTCCCATTCCTGCATTTCTTGTGCTCCTTCAGGCTTTATTGCACTGGTCAGGAAAGATGGAGCTGAAGTAGCCACAGCTTTACATTGAAGACTGCTTGCTGCATTAAAAAGAGCTGATTAACGCCCTCTCCATCAAGCTTATGGTATTAAAATCAATAATTCTCCCTCTTTCCCAACTGGTTTTATTGGTGTGAGCTGTGCAGAAAGGACTGTGACTGCAATGCACTTGACACCTGAGCAGAGAAGGATAAAGACTGGGCAGGGTCTTCTCACTGGGATCTCTCCTGAGGCTGGAAAATCTCCAGGGTTGGTTTTGCTCATGTTTTTGCTGTCCTAAGTGGAACTGACTTTTAAAAAGGAGTGTTAAGATGGTCCTGCAAACACGGAGGGGTTAAGAAGTTCAGCTACTGTGATGATGGGTATTTGTTGGGAAGGAAAGATGTGTCCATTAAAAATAACTTGAGTTTCCACGTGTATAATCCCTAGACCTGCCTCAGCACAGCAAATTCTCACAGGCTAGGTGAGAAGTGATTTTACAAGGACATGTAGGACAGGACAAGGGGGAATGGCTTCCCACTGCTAGAAGGCAGGGTTAGATGGGATATTGGGAAGGAATTCTGCCCTGTGAGGGTGGGCAGGCCCTGGCACAGGGTGCCCAGAGAAGCTGTGGCTGCCCCTGGATCCAAGGCCAGGTTGGATGGGGCTTGGAGCAACCTGGGCTAGTGGAAGGTGTCCCTGCCCATGGCAGGGGGATGGAACTGGATGGGCTTTAAGGTCCTTCCAACCATTCCATGATTGTCCCAGAGCTCTCCAAGATGAGCAGTGGCAACTACCTGCAAAGGCCCTGTGGAGAGACTGATCCGTGCCTTTCTTCTGTCTGGAGGAGAGACATGTAAAGCCCTTCCCAGCACTGGTTTCTGTGAGATGGCATTGCCTGGCTGTGAATATTCATGTGCAGCTTGTTTCTGCAGCAAAAGTGTGAGCAGGGCTGTGGTGCTGCTAATTGCAAGTGAAAGTGTTAATTTTCACACGGTTGTAAAAGAAATCCCAATTCGTGAAGATTTCACTTGAGTCAGGAGTGAAGTTCCTGTCACTTTTAAAGGGTGCAGATGGGAAACACTGAGTTGGAATATTCAGCCCCTCTTAAAATACTTTATTCCATCAGAAAGATTCCCAGGCCCTCTCAGCATGTTACTTTGTCAAACTCACCTTTTTTTTTTTTCCCTGAGAGAGGTTGGAGTCTCGACTTACTATTCATCTTTCTATTGCAGCTTTGTTTAGTGGAGTTTATACATTCTTAGATCAAACATTATACAGTCTGACCGGGAATCGTGCAATCA
The DNA here is from genome assembly GCA_013399195.1 of Dicrurus megarhynchus. Classification (NCBI taxonomy): domain Eukaryota; kingdom Metazoa; phylum Chordata; class Aves; order Passeriformes; family Dicruridae; genus Dicrurus; species Dicrurus megarhynchus. Next base: position 33,545 of record VXAD01006720.1, read on the forward strand.
CAGTGGGAGATGGGAAGAAATAGCATAATTTATTCTATAAACAAAGGCATCATCCACATTAAAGTACAAGTTGGTTAATAAAATGGGTTTTAATGCAATAAAAAAAATAAATACGCAGCTTTCCCTGAGCTGTGTTTGGAAATAGTTGCACTCAAAAGAGGAATGTAGCACTCATGTCTTCCCACAGAGGCTGCCTTCACCTCCTGAAAGCAGCTACCCTGGCTGGTTTTGTCTGGGAAGACTGGAGGGATTTGACCAGCTCATTATTGTAAAATGGAGTGGATAATGAATGCCAGCAGAAGGACTCAACCCCATTTAATATTTATCCAGAGATGAACCAGCTGCTCTAGGTTGGAAATGTGCACAAGCTCGCGCTGAGGAGAGCTCTGAGGAGGCTTAGCAGGGACAGGAAAAGGTGATGTCCAAGCATCAGTAGATGATGTCATTACCCCCACAGCGTGTTCTGGAGGATGCAGCCTTTAGATCCTTGTGGGACAGCTTTGCTGTTAAAGTTGGAACTTTGGGAAAATGGCCAAATTATTGTGCTTGGGCTGCTGGGTGGGCACAGAGGATCCTCCTGAGTGTCTGCTGGACAACCAGCCTCGTTGAGGAGCTGGGAAATTTACTGAGTGGGTTTTGTGTTGTAAGGAAAGAGCTGGTGGATCAAGCTGCTGCTTCTGGATCTGAGCTCTGGGAAGGAGGAGAGCTGGGGGGGGATGTCTGCTTTTTTCTGAGGATGTATTGCAGTGTGGGTAGGGAGCAGCTCCCTGCAGCACCAATCTGGGAATTATCAGCTGGATCAAAACTTGCTTTATCCACCAAACATTATAAAAGCTCCTGGAAGGGGGAGAAAGGCTAACTTCAGTGAAGGTAGTGGCACAGTGAGCCAGGAGAAGATTTCATCCTGGAGCTGCAGTGAGTACAACCTGGACTGTAAACCAAAAGCTGCTGAGAGTCATTACACGCACGTGCACACAATAGAGCTCAGAGCTCGGCCACTGAGACCTTTCCTTGGGGATCCATATGAAATACCTCTTACAAAAGCTGCCCTGTGTGCAAGCAGAGGAACTCCTGCTAGTGACGTTAAAAATGGTGAAAAAAACCCCTCACAATCCGTTTTTCACACACATCCAAGTGGTGTAACTCTTATCTTGCTGCCAGTCTGTTGGAGATAGCAGCACAGCTAAACAGCACACACCGTATGGGACACTAAAAATGCTGCCTGGGAAGCACTTTTCAGTGGCTGCTCTGAATTGTGCCAATGTAAAAAATGTCCCCTTTGTCGTGGTGGTGAATGAATCTTCTTGTTCCCCTTTCTCCCTGGATTTATGTTAACCCTGGCTTTCAGCCGAGTTTGATCTGCTCACTTTATTGTATTGCAAACAGTAGTCAATGGCTCTTCAGCTCGAGATCGCCTGGATTTATTTTCAGGTCAAGTCAACTCTCCTTGACCCAAGTCTGAACCAAAATACATTCCCAGAAGATTCCCCCACAGGATACGGGATCCAAAGACAGAGTGACATTGTAATGAGTTCAAGGTTTTGGCTCAGTACAACGGAGCCCCTGTTGGTGCAGGGAAGGCACTGAGCAATCCTTATTTCAGCGGATTCTGTCACCCATCACTCACTTCTCTTTGCTGAGCAGTGTCACACCATGGAATCCTAGGATGGTTTGGATTGGAAGGGACCTTCAAGCTCATCTTGTTCCACCTCCCCTGCCCATAAGCAGGGACATCTTCTACTCGACCAGGCTGCTCCAAGCCCCAGTACACTGCTGGTGTTTGTGGTCTGCAGGGAAGCCAGTCCTTATGGATGTGTTTGCATGGCTCTAACGCGCCTGCGTGGAATTTGCTGTGCAGGCTTTTAGCAACTGATGAGATGGTCTGCATTCTTTTATTATTTTTTATAAGGAAAAGTGGGATGTCTTTCGGGGACTGCCTGGCACAGAGGCAGAACCAAGTGACATGAAGTGTAAAACACTGCTTTGAAGATTTGGGACAAAACCGGAATGAACTCATGGATTTAGCCTGAGTGATAAATCTTCCTTCAAAATAAGGCAGCCTTATGTTTGGTACAAAAGACTGTTTATTTCTTCTACGGAAAAAAAAAAGAAAAGAAATTGTGTAATCAGCTCAGATTAACTTTCCAGGGGCCCTGGACAGAAGCTAAAGCCCAGACTGCCTCCTTCTCGTGCTCACATTGGATAATTTGAGTAGTCTAAAATCTCTCTGGCTTCCTATGGTTTTAGGCTATGAGCTGCTGCCAGTGTGCCTTGAACCTAAAGCCATTGCTAAGGACCTCAGCAACAGAAATTAAATGTCCAAGTGTTTGGCTGGTATCAACTGCCTGTTTCAACTGGGAGCCTGACCCAGGTGTGAAAAAAAATAGGGCCTTATTCCTGTTTTTAATCTTGAGGAGGCATTGAATCCACATGGCAAATACACAAGTAAGGTCCAGCTGACTTAACATTGCATTAAGAGTCTTTGTGGTTCGGGTGCGCTGCCTTTGTTGTTCTGCCTGCTCATGGTTAATGTTTTATCAGCCCCTTTTTTATTTTATCTGCTCGTGTAATTACCTGGGAACAGCCCCATGTGCAGTTTGGTGATGCTTCAAATTTCACACCTCATTGGGATGGATGCTGGGAAAGCTGTCAGGGAGATAGCGGGGCAAAGGGAAGGAGGAGAGCGGGAAGTCCAGCAGGAGCTTGTACGTGTGAGCTCTCTTGGGCAGAGTGGTCTGTGCTGTCTGAGTGATAAGAAAATCCCATCTTTTCTGATGGGTCAGGTTGGGTTATCTGTGCCTGAGCTGGCTGAGAGTGGGACGGGGTCAAACGGGCACCGATTGTTTTATGGCGCAAGAGCCGCTCAGCGGTCCCTGTTATCTTGTGAGGTGAGCTCGAGCTGTGCTCTCCCCGTGTTCCTCTGGAATAAACTCCTTGGGATGGTGAGTTAGCACAGGGGAAGGCCATGGGCACGAGCAGTTACTGTACACTGAGTTGTGTGTTTGCTGAAAACCGTCCTGTAGCTGTTCTGTGAGGGTTTTTTCTGCAATCCACAGGTTTCTCCTGAGGAAAGATACACTCCAGGAGACGGGTAGGGAGGAAAAAAGGGAGCAGGGATGCTCCTCTTTCAAAGGAACGCAGGATTTGTGTGGTCAGGAGACAGGTGGGTAGCCAAAGGTGGAGTGTGACCACACCTGTGGAAGGGGGCCTGAGGCCAGTCCCATCCCACGCTGTGGAAGCTGCCTTTGTGAGGAGACCTTGCTGTGTGCAAGGTGTCTGACAGGAAAGGTCTCTCAAGGGAGGCAGGGGTTTATTTGTCTCCACGTGATGCAATTTAGGCAGGAGATGGGGCTGGATCTGCTGCAGGAGCATCTGGCACGTGCCACTGGAGCCTCCTGGAGAATGGAGACCAGGCATGTAGGGAGCCTAGGCTGGGAAGCAGCTAGAGCAGGGCTTTGGAGAGCCCATGTTTTGCACTTGGCTGTTGAGTTGTCCCCAAATCCCTCAGTCCTGGCTGGACTGAGAGCCAGGAGAGCTCGGCCTTTTCCACTGCTGAGCCAGAAGCAATCCAGAAGGAGATGGCCAGACAATTCCCAACCACCAAACATCAAATGAGAGCAGCTGTAATGTCTTTGTCTTCTCACCTGTTTGCTGGTGGGCAAACAGTGACTGTTCACAGTAAGAAATTACCCTTTGTGTTCCCTTACTTAACATTTTCAAGGAGTTGTGGCTAAACGGAGGTGACCTTCACTCTCAGCTCCCATGCATGGGCTTAGCTCCAAGAACTGCAGTCAAACTGCGCTGACTTTCAGCAGCTGGGACTTGGGCCCTGCGTTTAATGTCCCTTCCTCGGTGCTCATGCACTTGGTTTTTCTTGCCAAGATTATATTTGCTTTCCTTCCTCAAGGACTGCTCTAAATATCAGACTTTAAAACAATATGTCTTTTTTTCCCCTGCAGAGAACAATATGATATGCCACCGTTGAATTAATATGTCCATGAAAAGTGAATATAATCTCCCCAGTAGATCCCCTTTCCAAAAGATTTATGATTTAATGAATTTTTTATTTCTTACCGGCCTGTAACGTTTAGTTGTTTTACACCTAGCAGGACTCTTTCCCATGGAAGCAAGTGAAGGTGGGGGGGATCCCATCATCCTAATTCCAGCTCCTTGCTTTCCTCTCTCTGTCCCCAGCCTGCCACTTGCTGCTGATGCAGATTTCCATAGTATGGCTCCTGTCAAAACCTACCCTTGCCACGTTCATGTCTCACTGCTAATCTGAGAGTTCGCTGTGAGGACAGGAGAAGTTTATGAATAATGTTTATGTAAAAATCAATGCCTCTGAAAAATCTTCTCTGCTGCCTGCTTAGCTGCTCCAGGCAGGATTTCTGGCTCAGAGTTTGATTTGATCCTCCTCATGGTCACATTCTGGCATGCTCTCAAATAAATGGCAAGAATGCCTGTGACAGCAGATTATGAAGCAGCAAATAACATCCATTGGTAACACCTTTATTTAGTGGAAGGGGTAAGATGGAAATGAACTGTGAAGGAGAGAACCATCTTCTATAATTATTGCCTACACAGGTCATATTCCTAATTCCACCACCAATTGATTTCTCCTGAAAGCTCTCATCACGTCGAAAATAGCAAATTGGTTGCTCTGCCAGCCCTTTCCTCAGTGGATCCTGCCAGGATGCACACCATATTATTGCTTGGCTTTGGGAAAGCTTGCTGGGATTGACAGAAAATGCCCTGTCGTGCAGGTGGACAAGACCTTAAAGCTTTTTCCTGCTGTGTCTCTCTCTCCTTCATCCCTGGGGGTGTCCGAGGAACGCCTGGACGTGGCACTCCGTGCTTTGGGCTGGGTGACAAGGTGGGGATCGGCCACAGGTTGGACTTGATGATCTCGGAAGCATTTTCCAGCCTAAACAATTCTGTGATTCTGTCTCTGGGTGGACAAAGCCAGAGAACGGTTAAAACCCTGGGTGGCCCAGCTGAAGGAGGCCACGTGAAGCAGTGTGTGCTTTGAGTTGTCTCTCTGAATCAGAGCTGTTCACCGTCACTTGTCAGGAGGCGAGAGCTGACGGCAGCGTCCCTGGGCCGGACAGGGCCTGGAAAACACAGATCTCTGCCGGCAGCTTCTCACAAAGCTTTCAGCGTGTGCTGCCTCAAACCACAGATGCTGTAGGAGGCCTGTGACAGCCCAAGGAGCTCAGCTTTATGCCTGAAAATCTCCCTTTTCAATTTGGTTCTTCTTGTTGTGGTGCTGAAGCTCATAATGCAGCCTTGGAGCTGCAGCAGAGATGGAGACCAGCCCCTGAGGGGCTTTCTGCAATGGAAATATAATATCTCATGAACCTTTGAACTAACAGGTGGGTGGTGTGCAGGAGGAAGGGAAGTCCTGAGCCGTGATTTCTGTTTTATTGCTTGGTTTAGTGGTTTAGGCTCAGCTAGGGGAAGCAGGAGCCTTGCCCTAGGATGGGTTGTGGTTGCCCTGGCAGCCTCTCCGTGTACTTCTCTTCCTTTTTTCTCCACTTTTAAGAGGTCAGCTTCTTTCTGCCACAGTTTCCCTAGCGTTGGCTTTCCCACTCCTTGAGCAGCTTCTTCAGCTTGGGGCACCTCTGGCTCACTCCATCCTTGTGCAGAGGAGGACTCTGGTTTCCTGGAGCTGCCTCTTGAGCACAAGAACCTTTCCTGTCCTGCAGTGGGAGGACGCTTCTCCCTGCTCCCTTCCCCTCGCTTTCCTCATCGTGTGTCTGTTCCAGACCGGACAGGATGGGGCTGGACAGGAGACCAGCCCTGGGGCTTCCCTGAGGCTGCTGACGCTGCTGGAGCATGGTTTGGCACTAAATGACCTGATTGTTCCCTGCTGGTCGGGGCAGTGAAGCCGGGCAGCACTGCCGTCGCTGCCTGCTGGAAATGCGCCGCTCGTTTCCTTCCTGCTGCCGTCTCAGAGGTGACTCCTGATGCAGTCATCTATTTATTCCTTCTGCTAGCGCAGGGGCTTGTTCCTCCATCCATCATCCCAGCGATGCAGCGAGGAACGTGACCGGGAGAGGACAGAGGACTGGTTGTCTTGGCACAGGGAGGAAGCGGGCACTGCGTTGTTCATCCCGCAGGAAGCTCGGCTTCACCTTTGGACACTTCATGGATCACAGCCTGGCTTCCTCCAGAGCTGTCCAGGGCTTTGTCGTGGCCAGGTGGGTGTTTGCACTCCTGGCACTGTTCTCTGCCTGTGCGGGAGGCTGCTCCCACCTCGCTCCTGCTGCACGCATATCCTCTCTTGTGCAATTGGAGAAATGTTTCCCTTTGTCCCATTCTGATACTTGCTGTGCAATCAAAATGCTCCCCCACCCAATACGATCTGCACTTTGCCTTCTTGGCCTTCTCTCTCACCCCCAAACCCATGTCTTTCTAGCACTCAAAGCTGCCAATTTGAGCTTTTTATTTTTTATTTTTAATTTCTCTGCTGATTTGAGTAGGCAGGGCTGGGTGTCAGCTTCCATCTGCCGCCCAGCTGGAAAGGGAAGCCTTAAGAGAAAGGGAGGGTGCTTTCAGCCTGTGTTCCCAAAGGCAATAGGGAAAGGCTGTGAGAACTGGGAGAAATTCAGGATTTTTTCTCTCCCCTACTCCCATTAGTAAAAACTTGTGCTTTTGGAGAAAAAAAAAGAACATATTGCTGTAGTTCAGGCAGTTAAACAAAATACAAATGCAAACCAAAGCAGTTAAATAACGATCTGGCTTTCAGTGCTGCATTTTGCCCAACTCTGACAATGTTGCCACAGACTCCTCTGTAACAGGGTGAAAACTGCAGAGCTTTGCTTTCCTAAATCTTAAAATGGTTTGGATTGGAAGAGACCTTAAAGCCCATCCAGTGCCACCCCCTGCCATGGGCAGGGACACTTTCCCTTATCCCAGACTGCTCCAAGTCCTGTCCACCCTGGGCTGGAACACTCCCAGGGATGGGGCAGCCACAGCTTCTCTGGGCACCCTGTGCCAGGGCCTCCCCACCCTCACAGGGAAGGATTTCTTCCCAATATCCCACCTAACTCCACCCTCTGGCAGTGGGAAGCCATTCGCCCTTACCCAAAGTCCCTCTTCAGCTCTCTTGGAACCCCTTCAGGCACTGGAAAGTGCTTTAAGGTCTCCCCAGAACATTCTGTTTTCCAGGCTGAACAATCCCAGTTCTCCCAGCCTGTCTCGTTTCTGTGAGTGATGGATCACCTGGACAGCTGCATCTCCAAGGAGCTGCTGGCCACAGCAGCTGCAATCTGCAATCACATCTCTTAGATCACCTGCTTGCATTGGTGGCAGATACCAATTAATCATGGCAAGCAGGCAGCACCTCAACCTTGTGCTGATCCTGTCTGAGGCTCCCAGCTCTGCTTGCTCTGTTCTAGGGAGGTGGTTTTGTACCATGCAGGTTTTTAATGCCTGAACACCAAGCAAAATCTAGTTTTTGTAACAGAAAGGGGAACTGGCCCTGGCTGTCCTGTGAGGAATGTGCTCCCTGTAAAAAGACACCTGAAGGGAGGAACCCACAGAGAGCAGTGAGGCCTCTGCCCTTGGCAAAATGCAGGAGAGGGGAGGTTGCCCTCAACTCCTGGACACCCAGCAGCTTTGCGGTTCCAGGTGCTGGCTGGTATTTTTGGACAGCTGTGAAAGACTTTGCACTTTTTGGTGTTATTTTCTGGCACATCAAGTAAGGAAAAACCACTCCACTTGTTGGTTTGGCCAAGTGACCGGAGTGCCGCTAGAGTGCCTTTATTTTTGTGGAGTTTTTTTTTTCCCTAGGATTTTCAGAGCCTGATTTAGCCAAGTGCTTCAGTCCATGCTTATTTTTAAACCTAATCCTGTTGCTGTCTGACATCACCGTGCTTCAATCCCACCAACATCCATGGACTTGGGCGAGCACTTGGAATTCAAGTGGATGCTGAAACACTTTGCTCACAGACAGCTGTGAAGTTGAGAGGACCTCATCCAGGGAGAGCAGGGGTCAGGAAGGGAGATGAGGCACCTTACATCCCATCCTTTCCATCCATGGGATGGTGGGAGACTCATCCCTCTGTTCTTCTTGTTCCCTGGCACCCAAATCAGAAAGGACCCCAAAGCCCATCCAGTTCCACCCCCTGCCATGGGCAGGGACACCTTCCACTAGCCCAGGTTGCTCCAAGCCCTGTCCAACCTGGCCCGGAACACTTCCAGGGATGGGGCAGCCACAACTTCTCTGTGCTTCTCTCATCATCCTCACAGGGAAGATTTTTTTTTTCCTAATATCCCATCTAAATCTTCTTTCAGTTTGAAGCCATTGCCCCTTGTCCTGTTAATTTCCCATGGAAACAGGATTAAGCATTTTCTGGGAAACAAAAGACATGCTTTCTGGGGGCAGGTCCAAGGGCTAAACTTTAGCCCTGTATCTTCCAAAAAGTCATGGTTCAAAGATGCCACCTAAGCTGTATGTCCTGGCTGGGCAGTGGCTCAGCAATGCTGAGGTGATTTAGGAACCAGAGGTTGGTGTGGGCTCAGGGGGAGGGTTTGGAGGCCAAGCCCTGCTCTGGTGTTTTGAGAGCAGCCTGGTGGATGTGCCTCAGATCCCTGGGAGCTGCCAGTGCCGCTGCCAGGGCTCAGCAGCTGGGCAGGTGGATCCCAGCAGTTTCCCTGGGACACACAGCCTGACCGACCCCCCTTTCCCTTGCCTTCCCTGTGCTCAGGAGCCGTGCAAGGAAGGGGATGTTCACTTTCAGTCAGTGACTCCCTGGCTTCTTGGCATTTTTCCTTGGCATTTTTCTTGCCCTTGGGGAGGGAGCAGAGGTGAGGATCTGGTGCCCCCCCTTGCCTTGTCTTCTGCATACTTTATTGTGGCAGGGGAAAAAACAAATCAAAATAGAAAACAGCTAGAGACATGCTGTTTAATTTTTTTCCCCTTCTTATGTCTGTTTTCTGCTTTTTCACCTTTTAAAATCTTTCTTCTCTCCCCTTTTCCTCTATTTTCTCTTCCTCCCCTTTTTCTCTCCCCTTCTCTTTCATCATCTTTTCCCCTCCCCTTTTTTCTTCTGTATTTTTTCTCTCCTTTTTCTCTCTTTTTCTTTTCTCTCCTTTTCTTTTTTCTCTTTTCCCTCTTTTTCCCACTTTTTCTCTTTTCCCTCTTTTCCCTTTTTTTCCTCTTTTTTCGCTTTTTTCTTTCTCTTTTTCCTTTTTCTGCTTTCTCTTTTCTCTACTTTTCTTTTTCCTTTTCTTTTTCTCTCATTTTATTCCCTTTTCCTCTTCTCTTTTCCCACTTTTCTCTTTTTCTTTCCTCTCCTTTTCTCTTTTTTTTTTCCTCCTTTTTCTTTTCCCTCTTTTTCCCCTGCTTTTTCTCTCCCTTTTCCTCCCCTTTTTTCCTCCATTTCTCTCTTTTTCTCCCCTTCTCTCCTTTCTCTCCTTTTTTCCTCTCTCCTTCTCTATTTCTTTTTTCTCTCCTCTTTTTCTCTCTTTCCTCCGCTTTTCCCCCTCTTCTCCCCTCCTTATCTTTCCCCCCGGCCTGGTACCACTCCCTCTCCTACCCCGCCTGCCCGCACCCCTCGCTGCCGTTCCCGGAGACCCGGCGGGGCCGGGGCCGTACCGGGGCTGGGCTGAGCCGATCTGCGGCCGTACCGGGGCTGGGCTGAGCCGATCTAGCGCTGTAGTGGGGCTGGGCCGATCCGATCCGAGCCGGGGCCGCCGCCGCCGCCGCCGGAGCCGNCATTTTATTCCCTTTTCCTCTTCTCTTTTCCCACTTTTCTCTTTTTCTTTCCTCTCCTTTTCTCTTTTTTTTTTCCTCCTTTTTCTTTTCCCTCTTTTTCCCCTGCTTTTTCTCTCCCTTTTCCTCCCCTTTTTTCCTNCGGGAGGCGGGCTCCCCTCACGGCCGATATAAGGCGGTGGCGCGGGGCCGCGCTCAGTCGCTCGGGCAGCGCTGCCGCCAGGCCCCGAGGTAAGGGCGGCACCGGGGGAGCCCCTCGGGGGCTGCGGGACCCGTGGGGGGGCCACACCGCGGCCGGCCCGCTCCCCCTGAGCACTCGCAGCCTCCCCCGGCTCCGTCGCGCCCCTCTGGGCTCGCAGTGGGTGGGGGAAGCCTCTTCTTCTTGCCCCCACCTGGATTTCCTGTGGCGGGAGGGTGTGGGGGACTTTGGAGTGGCCACCGTACCGAGCCCCGCTCCCCTGTGGGTGCCCCTGCATGCCCAGGTGCGGTCCCCGGGCTCCGTTCCTTCCCCTGCGGTTGTTTGTTTCTTCGGCTCGGAACTGAGGGAGAGTTTAAATGTGCCGGGCTCGGGCTCGCAAAGCCCCTTGCGGGCATGGGTGTCCTCTTGTGGTGGCCACCTCCTCATGCTGGAGAGCCGGGCTGGCCCTGGGACACGGGAAAGGTGAAGGTGTGCGGGTGACAACCCGCCCAGCAAGCCTGACTTTTCCTGGCACGGCTCACGTCCTTCGCCGCTCGGGACGGGCAAAGCCCAGCTTGCCTACACCCCTGAGCAGTCGGCAGGTCTGAGTGCAGGCAGGAGCGGGCTGTGGGATGCTCGGGGAAGCTCTCCAAGTTGTTGAGGACTTGGACGCTGCCGTGCCGTGCTGGGCTGCCGTCCTAGGCAGGGGTGCTGGTGCCTGTTTACTTTGTCACAGCCTGCAGCGTGTCCCGGGCAGGAGGTGGGATGGGGAGGGTGCAATCCTGAAGGCTGCATCAGCTCCAAGGGACAGCTCTGGGTGTCTGGAGCGGGATTTTGGGTGCGTCTCCTTTCCTTCATGTCCTAACTCCTGTAAACTAGCAGCGACTGGACACAGCACATGTGCCTGCCAGGTGAAGGGGTGATGGCCTACAAGAGTTTTACAGTGTCGAGGACAGACATTACAGTCCCAGCTTCTTTCGCTCATGTTCGGGATGCTGTGCTGTCTGCAGAGAGCGCTGAAGGTGTTTTTTTAGGAGCACAGAGTGGCTTTATTGAGTTTGTCTGGTGGGTTCCCCCTGTACCTCCCAGCTAATCTGGGTGGGAGTTGGAGCTCAGGTTACAGCAGCTAATCCCAGACTACAGCCCGGTTTGTAGGGCTGTAATCTGTGAGCACAGTCCTCCTCCCTGGCGGGACTTGGAGCCTGGGAGGCCGGCTCGGTTTCGGATTTTTATTGCCGCGCTGGGGATGCGAAAGGCGCAGGCAGATGGATGCACGTGTGTGCAGCAGCCCTGCTCTCGGAGTGCAGGCAGGCTGGGATCGGGCTGAGCATCCCTCGCGCTCCCTAACATCCCCAGGGTGGCTCTGAGCCAGCAGCTGCGATTGCGGTGGCCGTGGTGTCCCCAGCACTGGTGTGAGTGAGTGAGCCTCAGCTTCAAGGGCTCTCTGCTGCCCTGTTGCTGCCTCTCTGTAGGAATCTGACACCCCTCAGCCAGGTCTGAGTTTCTTCTCCATGAGGTATGTGCTGGAGGCTTGGTGGTGGTGGGTGGTCACAGTCCTCTCCTGAATTGGGGTCTTGGGATGTGGAGTGAGCCCATTGCCCTTGTTTTAGACCATGTGCCTCTCCAAAAGAAGCCCAGGCCCACCCAAGCTACTTTTGCAGGGTGGCAGCTGGGTGTTTCTCCTGCTCTTCTCCCCTTGCTGCCTCTAAATACCAGCAGGAGCCGGTGGCCTGTGCCATGGGGCTGGAAGTTTTGTGGCTTTTAGGGAGTTTGCTTTAGTTGCTGTGAGGTTTTGAGGTACAGGGACTTGGTGATGTGCTGTTTCTCCCTGTGTGTGAGAGGTTTGGAAAGTTTTTGTGCTGGGGAAGCAGTGGGACCCTGGGTGAGGTCTGGCGGGAGCCCCATCCCTCTGTCCCACTTGCAGCCCTGGGATGAAGTGAACATCCAGGGGATGCATCCATCCCTGCTGCCTGCAGCACCTGGGTGGTACTGGCAGCTTGATGGGGGGCCTGTGTCTCTCAGTGGGGAGGATCAGCCCTTCTACCCTGCATAGTGTGGGTTAAATCACTCTCTGCTTTCCTGAGATGAAGACAGGATCGGCTGCCCCAGGACAGAGAGCTGCCACTGTCTCAGCTCCCTCTTTAGCCAGTGTTTTAGCAAAATCCGTGCTTAATTTGGTTTGAATCTCGGCTCCGTCTTTCATCAGGCCAGCAGGATGAAAGCCACAGGCCAGATCTCCTCACGGGGCCAATTTGGAGAGTTTGTGGAGAGATTTGATCTCCCCTGAATGTGTGCACAGCCCCCCTCATTGTTAGTGCCACCAGCTTCCCCTCTGTTAGGACAATAGTGCCTTGAGTCCTCTCGGGTAATCTCCCCCCTTATCTCCCTTCTCTTCCTTGCCTCTATCCCTGACAGGCAGGAGGGTGGGAGCTTTGGGAAGAGCCAATTATGCAGATGGAGATGGAGAGGTGCTCTGTCGACTGACGTCCCTCTTTGGGGGAGAGGGGGTGAGAAGAGAATATTCAACACGTCCGAGCTCTTCCCTGCTTGCCTCCCCTCCGTGCTCCTGGGAACCCCACCAAAAGATCCTGTGGTGTGGTCAAGGATATTTGGAGGTCCCCCGTTGCTCTCTGGTCACTTGGCCACACTGGCATTGCCCCAGGCTGGTCACTCTCCTTCTGGGGCTGCGGTCACAGGGAAGAGCAGGGTGACCATTGTTGGGGATGCTGGATGTGTCCATGGGTGGGCTGGCTGACCTGATGGTCCAGCTTAAATGAAGCTATGAGGGAACAAGGATCCATCCCTTGGAAACCCACCTCTCCGGCTTTATTTTGGCATGTCCCAGGCTGGATCCTGTGCTCCAAAATGAGCCTGGCTGAAGTGTGGTGGTCACAGGCCTGTGGCTGCTACCCTGGGTCCTATGAGGGTCCAAGGGAGGGGAACAGCATTTTTATGCCCCTCAAAAGTACAAGGGCAATTAGCAGCCCCACTTTAGGTTTTGTATGAGCCACAAAGATCTGATAGGCCTTTTCTTTCTGCTGGTGAGGAAGTTAACAAGTTACTTTGTCCACTGCCTGCAGTTAGAAGAAGGCACCGAAGAGGCAGCAAAAGTAGATGTAGAAAAGCAAAAGGGTGGGAAGGAGGCAGCTGTGGAGCCAAGCATGATGGGGGAGTGTTTTGAAATCAAAGCACTCTCCTAAAAAGAAAACTTAAGCCCAGCAGATCTACTCAGCAGTCAAGCTCTGAGGTTTGTTTTTTTTGATTTTCTTAAAGCTGTGTAATAATTGTTAAATGCAGTGGATATTTTGTAGAACAGAATTTGAGGGAAGGGGGGAAGGGAGAGTGGAACGGAATTTCAATTTAAGTTTGGATAGGAGTACAAAGCCCCTTAGTTCCCCACTTCTACTTAATGCAGCTGTAGCTGGGCTTGACAAGATGCTGACCAGAGCCTGTGGTAAATGTTTTTTACGGTACCGTGTATCAGCCAGATCAATTCTACTGCACTTGAGGGAGTGCAGATAAAATGGCTTAAAGATCCCCCTGCTGAAAGCGATAGGAGCATCATTTATGCCAGAGGAGACAGATTTAGTCGCCTGACATTTATTTGGCCACGGTGTACTTTGCAGATTTCACACCCGGGGACGATAGCCAACCTGATGATGTCAGATGTGAGCTGGAAGAGAAGGAAAAAAATCACACAAAAAGCTGGTGCTGCTCCTCTTTTGTCAAGCAGATGAGTTTTGCTGAGTGTCTTGGTTGTTTTAGTCCATGGAGCTCTTTAATGGAAGGTGCCTGGCAAGAGCAGGATGTTCCTAAAGTGGCGCGTCCTGGTACGACACGGCAGCAGAAATAGCTCCATAATTTACGTCATTTCTTTCAATCCTGTTTTGCCTTTAGGTCACTTGAACTCCAGTCTGAGCGACCATGAGCGCGCTTGACTTGACTTCCATCCTGGATTTCCTGGAGACGGCCAACTTGACGGAGATCAACTGGACGTGCAACAATGGCGAGTGCATTACGGTGGATGCGACAACATGCCCCGGCACACTCAACAAGAGCGCCCTGCTCTACACCCTGTCCTTCTTCTACATCTTCATCTTCGTCATAGGCCTGGTGGCCAACTCGGTGGTGGTGTGGGTCAACCTCCAGGCCAAAATGACTGGCTATGAAACCCACCTGTACATCTTCAACCTGGCCATCGCTGACCTGTGTGTCGTGATCACCCTTCCTGTGTGGGTCGTCTCCCTGGTCCAGCACAACCAGTGGCACATGGGGGAAATCACGTGCAAGATAACTCACCTGATATTTTCCATCAACTTGTACAGCAGCATCTTCTTCCTGGCATGCATGAGCGTGGACCGCTACCTCTCGGTTGCCTATTTCACCAACTCCAGCAGCCGCAAGAAGAAGATCATCCGCCGCTGCATCTGCATCCTGGTGTGGCTCCTGGCCTTCTGCGCGTCCCTCCCGGACACCTATTACCTGAAGACGGTCTCTTCCAACAATGAGAGCTATTGCAGGCCCGTTTACCCCGAAGAGAGCTTCAAGGAGTGGTTGATTGGCATGGAGCTCATCTCTGTGGTGCTGGGCTTCCTCATCCCCTTTCCCGTCATCGCTGTGTTTTATTTCCTCCTCGCCAAGAGCATCTCCGCCTCCAGCGACCAGGAGCGGAAGAGCAACGGGAAGATCATCTTCTCCTACGTCGTGGTGTTCCTGGTGTGCTGGCTGCCCTACCACGTGGCCGTCCTGCTGGACATCTTCTACAGCCTTCATTTCATCCCCTTCAGCTGCCAGATGGAGAACTTCCTCTATGCTACCCTGCACATCACTCAGTGTTTCTCCCTAGTCCACTGCTGTGTCAACCCCATCCTGTACAGCTTCATCAACCGCAACTACAGATACGAGCTCATGAAAGCCTTTATTTTCAAGTACTCTGCCAAAACTGGCCTCACTAAACTCATTGACGCCTCCAGAGTGTCAGAAGCAGAATACTCAGCTCTGGAGCAAAATGCCAAATAACTGCAACCCCAGAAAGAAACCTCCCTGACTCTCTGACCCGATGTGGTTTTTTTGTGTTGTAACGGTTTGTTGTTTATTTTTTGTTTTTACCCCTTCCTTTCAATGTGCTTGTTGTGAACGGGGCGTGAATTGCAGCCTACAAAAGAGAGAGGACAAAGTGTAATTTAAGAGTAGGATCAGTTGCAAAGTGGAAGTGGTACCAAAATGAAAACCTTTTCTCCTCCTAGCCCAGTGTGGACTCCTCAACAACGCTATGCAAATGGAAATGACTTCCTAGCAGACAAAGCCATTGTGTACCATAGATAACAAGGATAAGCTTCTCCTTCCACATCTTGATTCCCTCTTGTCTCCTTGTATATGTTTATATATATAGTGCGTTGTATTTAAAAGCTCGAGACTTTATTTTCTGCCTCTTGGTGTACCTTATACAAGTGTATTTGAAAGTTAAATATATTTTTATCATATATGTATTTGAAGCATATTGCTGATGAGTGTATCCAGAGTGCTGTAGTCTGAGTGTTAGGTCGCCGTTTGGTTCCAAGAGGATGCTGATAAATAGGATGGAAATGATCTCTTGGGAGCATCCTCCCTGGCTGGCACACTTTATGGACCATGGCTTTATGTGGTGTCACACCCACGTGCTGGAGCACGAAATGTACGTAGTGTAATATAGCTGCCAACATGTTAAAATTAACAGTATTGTCAGAGTCCTTAACTCCCACACCCCTGCTTCACCAGGCTGTATCCTCCTGCACAGAATGAGTGCTCTTACTGCTGAGAGTTGTCTCTATTTGTAAGTTATTTTTGTAAAATAAAGATCTGGGAAAAAAAAAATATCTGTGCCTACCAGTGGTTTGACTTGCCAGGCTTCTCCTCAGCACAAAAAAAAAGCTGAAAAGAAGGAGCCTCAAGACCACCCTCTGTCCTTTGGTGCAGGAGCAGACAGGTCAGTCAGAGTTTTCCTGGTGTTTGGTGGCCAGAAAGAACTGATGGGAGAATGAGAGATGGCGCTGGAGCGTGGTGAGCAGGGAAGGGGTGGGAGGAGTGGGTCTGTGCTGGTGGGGAAGGTAAAACTGATGGATTTATAAGGTAAAAGCTGTTAGGAATGATGAAAAGCTGTGTTTGTAGCTTAGAAAGAAACACGGAGAAGGAAAATACGGAAGTGTGCAGATGGAGCGGATATTTGGACTAATCCGGCTTCAGCCCTCTGTGGTTTTTGCTGGTGATGGAATTGGGGGGTTAGCAGTCCCGACAGCACTAAATCCCTTTTTATCTCTTCTTCCCTTTGCTATGGTTTGCAGTGGATTTGCAGTCCGAGTGTGGGGCAGGATCCAGGTGCTGGGGGATGCATGAAGGGGAGCTTTAAGCCAGCAAAGGACTTGAGTTGTGGTCGTCTTCACCTCAGGACAAGGTATTTAATGTCAAATCAGTGATGTCTTCCTGCCGTGTTTGCTGCTCCAGTGCAGTGCTACACTTAAATTCCTGTTCAATCCAAGCGTGCCCTCATCCCTCTGTGATCCCAACAGCCAACCAATTTGGGAATGACTGTATTTTGTTTCTTTCTACACATTCCACTACTGCTTCCTCAGAGATCATCCTGTAAAAACAGATGTTAAGTCTGCCATCCCTTCCTCTTACCGGTGTTGCCAAAAAAGCACCAGTCCATTCCCAAATGGGGAGAAATCCCAAAAGAAAAGGGATTTGTGGTTGCAGAGAAGCTGTCGGGATGGCATGCAGGCGTAGCTTTTTGTGCTGATGCTTCTTGTACACAATGGGTATTTTGAGCTTCCTGTAAACCTTCAGGTGCTGCTGAACTGCACGGAAAGTGCTCTCTCGTGCTGACACTTGAAACTGGTTAATGCTGAGAAATTAATACCCTGCTTTAGCTGGCATTGCTTCCCTTCCCTCAGCATCCCTGTGTGCAGCTGTGTGTCCTCCCCAAAGGTGCTGGCTACGGCTCTGGCATCCTGCTCCTGTCCACCTGCGGGGTGTCGCTCATTTTAGAGCAGCAGAACTGTTTCAGTTCAGGTTCCCTCTCAGGCAGTGGGTTGTTCTCATGTGATGCTGTAGCTTTGCACTGGCAGAAACTCACAGATACTTTTTTTTCTCTTTCCCTCTGCAGTTTGGTATTCACAGAGCGGCGTCAGCCCTGCGCATACCCCGGGTGGTGCTGAGTGTTGGGGAGATCCTGCAGACCTGCTGCTTAAACCACACTGATAAAGTCTCCAGGCCTCTTCCTTGGGGACGTGAATCGTGGTGTGATGGTGCCTTTTCCAAAGGCAGGGTCAGACAGGGAGCAGAGAAAGGTCAGGACCGTGACCCTCGCTGTCAGTACTGTGCACATATGGATCCTTTTCAGCTCCTTGATGGGAAAACCTGGAGCTGAGCACCCACCTTGTCCCTTGAAAGGACAAGTGGAGCTGGGAGGCAGCATCCCCTTACACCAGTAGTTTGGGAAGTGGGAACACTGTCCTCTCCAGGGATCAGTACTAGTGGGTGGCCCTGAGGTGGCCATGACTCTGTGAGAAGAGGGCTGGTGGGCAGAGGATGGGAAATGGGTGGAGGGCAGAACAATGCAGGGGGACAGGAGGATGGAGTTTGTCATTGTTGTAGGTTTCTCATTAGGACTTTGGTTTCATGCTAAATATTCCCAAAAATCAAACTCTGGCAGAGGTGTTATGGGAAAAATCTTGTCTGTGTTCTAGGAAGCTTTTATCCTGTGGGACACAATACACCAGCTGGTGTTTGCACTGAGACCAAAATGTGGATCTGGACTCCTTGGAGACTGATACGAGGGAATTTATCAGCAGGTAGCAGGTGAGTGAAAATAGGTGTTTTCTGATAGATGTGACTGTGGCTTAGAGTGATTGATGTGATGGCTGCTGTCACTTTGTTTGGCCAAATGTCCCTAGCCTGGAACTTGGGGCGTTCAGGAAGAATTTCTTCATGGAAAAGGTTGTTAAGCATTGGAAGGGGTTGTCCAGGGAAGTGATGGAGTCCCCATCCCTGGAGGTGTTCAAGGAAAAACTGGGTGTTGCACTCAGTGCTCTGGGCTGGGTGACAAGGTGGGGATTAATCACAAGTTGGAAAAGACCTCCAAGACCATCAAAATGATTCTGTGATTCTGTTTTATGAAGGGTCCCTGCTTCTTCCTGCTGTGGCTTTGAGGCTTCCTGTGCCTGGGGATTTCCCTTGTTCCTCTGACAACTACAGGTGTCCATGGGGATTCAGGTCTTGCCTTTTCCAGGAAGTCAAATTCACTGTGTTAAGGCTTGGCTGGAAAAATGAGTACAAATCAACCATAATGCATTATCTGGAGCGAGTCCTCCTGCTTAACTCTTGGGCTTTCTGGTGGAAGCATCTCCATGTGCCTTGGAGGCAGGCTGAGCAAATAAAAATACATCTGCTCCATGAGAAGGGCTTTATTTCTCTTCTTCCATCGAAAGTGCAGTGCTGCTTTATTGTTCCTCAAACACAGCTTTCCTTTTATGAGCCATGAATGACGTTCAGGTGTAGCACAGTGACTTTAAATCAGCTCCTCTGGCATTATGTAGATAATGTACTGTAAGAAACACCCAACTGGCCCTTTTCTCCTTGTGCTAATTCATGGTTTCAGTGCTGCTGACTTTAGATACTCTCCTTTCACGAGTTCACTGAGCATAAAAGCCAGTTAAAATTCCTAAGAAGCAAGAAATAACTCAGCTGTGAGCACTATTGAAGCCCGTGGGGGCGGGGGCAGCACTGCCAAAGCCCAGCTCTTAATTCTGTTTCTGAGAGTTTCTCCATGAGAAGAGTGGAGCTGGTACTTTAAAAAGTGAAGGGGTGTGGGGCTGAGCAGGGCATGATGTGATGGGGATGGGTTTTGGGGGGAATTGGTGTGTACAGAGCCCAGGGTTTGCTTTTAGCCTCCCTGCTCCATTAGGATGTGTGGCTGAAGAGCATCTGAGCCAGACTCTGCTCCGACTTACACCCCGGATTTACAGTAGGATAATGCTGCTGATTTAAAAGGAGCTCTCCAGGATTTATAGGGCTTTTTATAAGTAGGATCAGGAATTTCAGCCATAATCCTGTGCAAATGTATGGGTGTGAGTGGTGACGTGTGCATCTGCATGGCCATTGCAGAGCAATACCCACACCCAGCCTAAATGCAGAGATGAAATCACAGCAGCACAGCAGAGGATAACCATGGCAGTTTGCTCCCACAGAAGTACTTGCATTACAGGGTTATAATGGGATTCACATCAGGCTCCCAAAGATCCTGGGATGGATGAGCCAGCTGGAACTCTAAAACATGTGGCTGGCTTTCCAACACCCACTGTCACGAGAAAAATCAGCCTCCTTCCACTCTGGTAGTTGCTGTTTGAAAGCAATTATTTTTTTTTTCTCATAGAAATCTTGATCTCTTGTTTTTATTGTGTGAAATAAGTGCAAGGCCTTAGCTAAAGGAAATGCTGTAACTTCGTAGTGCCAAGGAGATAACCAACATCCCAGTGATGTGAATCCAGGGAGACCCCTCAATCCTCAAATAGTGAGCAGGATGGCGCTGGAGTGAGCATCAAGGTGAGGCTTTTGGGGGTTTTTATCTTACCAAACAGGTACAAGAAAGCACTGGGAAACCAACCAGACCCTCAGCACACGATGCTTCTTGTCATCTTCTGGTTTGAAGCCAGCTCTGATGATGGATGGTGCCTCTTGCCTTTAGGTTAAGGGGGGAAAAAAACCCCCGAGCCCCTCTCGTGTTTGCTGTCTGTACAGTGCTATTTCCAGACTAAAGAAAAAGAGTTAAATTACATTTTAACAGAACAATACTGACAACAGCAAAGGTCGGGAAACTTTTACGTAAGGTCACCCTATCGATTGCAGCAGTGAAAGGAGACACATCAAATACTTGGCCATGAAAGGCTGAAAAGAAGTAAATTCAGCATGAGATATTGAAACCCAAGCCTCTTTCATATGTGGCAGAGCCTCTGACATAGCAGGTTTACTGTTCAAGCTGAGATATGTTGCCTTGCCAACATATATTCTGAGTTACCCAAGCAGATTTAATGTTTTTGCAGTGGTGACTTTTCCCTTTTTTTTTTTTTTTATGAAGGGGGGGACGATGCTTTTCTTTTCAAAAAAGAAAAAAATTGTTGCAGAAGATTTCAAACCTACCTAGGAAATGACCTTAATCAATTTAGTTCCACCGATGAGTATGAAAACTCAGATCTTTCTTTTTGCTTTCTCTGAACATTGTCTTGCCCGCATTGAGCGGGGTGACTGAGTCACAGCTTGAGAGAAAAGTGTGTTTTGTTTGTTGTTTTGTTGTGGAGGGGTTTTTTTTTTATCCATCCAAGTGGCAGCTCTGTTTTGTCCAAAAGGATTGATGTGACTGACAAGTGTTTTGAATTTCTAAGCTCCGAGGTCTCCGAATGCATGAAAAGCGAATGACACACACATAAAAATGTAAATCTTCGGAAAACAAGCACCAACTACACACAAAAAACATAACAATTCTGCAAAAGGGTGACAGACGCTGCATTCATTCTGGGTTTTTGGGTTTTTTTTCTCCCCTCCTTTATTCTTTTTAATAAGCCAGTGTTTCTGGGCCACCTACAGGCACATTTGTGTCTCCTGCAGTGGGGAATCGGGATGCACAATAAGGCAAAGTCATGGCTGTGCATCAGGGTGGGTCTCTCTGCAGCTCCCATCATCACCAGCTCGCCAGGATCTGTTCCCATTAGCTCCATGTCCATCAGGGTGACTCCCTGGATCTTGATCCAACGGGCACAGGACACTCCAATGTCCTCATTTTTTGGGGCTTGGGCTGTGGGAGTCCCAGGGGGGTGAAGCCACTGGGCAGGACTGTGCCTCACCCTCCCAGCCCTGCTGAACATGGCTGAGGAGGGCTGTGAGATGGGAGAGCCCTTCTGGCCCCAGCCCTTCCCACAGGCTGATGGGGGGGCACAGACAGGGACTAAGGTGTCCCCTGGGGTGTCCCAGGGATGCTTTGGGATAGGTCTGTGGGATGCTGTGTCCAGAAAGCAGACTCACAGAATATCCTGAGCTGGAAGGGACCCACAAGGATCATGGAATCCAACCCCTCTCCCTGCACAGACACGCCACCAACCCCACCCTGGGCATCCCTGGCAGCGCTGTCCAAACTCTCCTGGAGCTCTGGCAGCCTCGGGGCTGTGCCCATTCCCTGGGGAGCCTGGGCAGTGCCCAGCACCCTCTGGGGAAAGAACCTTTCCCTAATATCCAACCTCACCCTGCCCTGGCACAGCTCCACGGCATACCCTGCTGTTACTGGTCAGCACAGAGTGACTAGAAGGTGTGAGAGGGAAGGAAAGGCACATTTCTGGTCTCCCAAGCAGCAAGCTGCCTTCTCTCTTCTTCCAGGCATCCCATCACAACCTTGTTGTCACTCACTGTCCTGGGCAAAGACTGTTCAGCTCAGGATTGTCCATGACAACCATATGGAGTTACTCTGGAGAGTATTTTAATCATTTTTGCCTCCTGCTAACATATCTGGGACCAGACCACCTGAATGCAGGATGTGACTCCACAGAGTCACCCTCTGCGGCATGGCCCTGCTCCCTCCTGGCTCTCTTTTCCCTTGTGGCAGGATCAAAGATTTGGGAATGCTGCACTGTGAGGAGAAGGCTGAGCCCTCGATGACACAATCTGGAGCTCTTCTCCTGACCACGGCCACCCTGTTCCAGGGGCTGGCTGGAATCTCAAGGTCGTGCCTTTGGTGGGTGGTAGTTTTATAAAGAGGAGTGGTGGTGGGGAGAGAGGTTTTCTTCCTGTTTCCCGTCCTGTCTGGCCTGGTGAATGCCATGTTTTGGTTGAGGGGTTTGAGAGAGCGAGGGGAGCAGTCAGCTGGAAAGGCCGATCCCTCAGCTTCCCCTCAGTTCGGCTCCAGTGCTTCCTCATGGCTGCTTTATGGGAAGTTGGCTGGCGGAGGGGAATCCATACCTTCCCTTTGCACTCCAGCAATAAAACACCAGAGGGTTTTGGATTCCTCCTCCCAGGAGAGAATAGCCCTCATTGTACTCCTGGAGAATAAAACAGGAAAGGGAGAGGGAGACTCTTCCCCGTGCAGGCTCCGGCTCCCTTGGCTGAGAGGCAGCTTCACTCACCCACGTTTGATTTTTGGCATTATCTGAGGTTTTCTAAACCTTGCCTGAGTTGTGTCTGTCCGTGGAGCGAATGCTAGGCATTTTTTGCTCAGTCTAATTATGGGATGAGGGTGATGGAGCCTTGGAGATCCCTGGGAAAGGATGGAAAGTGGATTTTTCCATCAGCAGCTCTGCTAGTTTGCTGTCACGAGCTGTTCCCTGGGCACCATATCTGCTCCTTTGCACCTGGTGAGCTCTTGGCCCTGTTTCTGCCAAAGACACTTCGGGATGAAAGCCTGGATTTCAAGCTGGAAACTCCCAGACAGGTGAACACTGTGAGTGTCTGAGAGGGATGACTGCTTGGCTCAGCCCCTGAAAGTCTGGATGCAAACCTGAAGTGCATTAAACCTTCTCCAAGAGCGGGGAGTGGGGGGTGTTCACACTTTGAAAAGCTTTCTAAGCTTTCCAGTGTTTGCTGCTTCCAGTCAGGCTGGAATCCAGAAGCGCAAAGGCCCGTGAAAGTGATTTATAAGGAACAAAAACCAGACCCTGAGACAGGTTGAGCTCCACGACAGCTCTGAAGTCGTGGGCTTGCAGTAGTCTCACGCTTTCCTCAGGTAGGTTTGCTCTTGGAGAGCTGGAAATGCGCTTTTCACTCTGCATTCACCCCCAGGTGCTGTTTGTATAAGAGTTAGGAATGTCTCCAGGTGTAAAATTTCCAGTGTCTGCTGGCATCAGTGTCTTACACTCCTTTATGTCTGGAAAGTCTGGTCCAGGCAGTTTGGGGAAGTGAAGGGGATTGACTTGCAGGGTGGGTAAGTGCTCCTGTGCACGTGGCCTTCTCCCTGAATTTCTCATCGATCTTGGGATTTGGATCTATTCCCCTATAGATCTTGGGATAGACTCTTTTCCCTCAAGTCAGCGAGAAATTCCCAGCTACCTCCCAGCCTGGATTTCTTCCTAGGAAGTTTCTTGATTCCCCTCTGCCCTGTGAGACCACAGCTTGTTGCCTGTTGGATCTGGGAGCTGTCTGTGGGAAGGGGAGGCTGTTTCCCATTTGATCCAAGGGACGTCTACACTGGAAATGATGCCTCTGGAAATGGTACAGCCCCAAAGACGAGTTGTTGTCACGCAGGCTGTGAAAGGAAGCAGTGTACAGCACCAGAAATATTACTTGGGATTTCACAAACCCCTTCTCCTTTCCTCTGGTAAGTGACCAACCCTTTCCACTTTCCAAGCAGTTGGAATACATCCACGTCGCTGGGGAGCTAAAGCTGTCTCGGCTCGCAGGGTGATGGAAAAGGGAACTTTAAATGAACTGCAGCTTTGTGTTACATGTGTTGCACGCGCTGTACCTTCCTGCAGGGAGTCGTCCTTAGCTGATTTAATCACCTTTCCCCTTCCCCTGACAGCTGGAGTTGTGCATTAGAGGAAGATTATAAAGGAGAACAGTTCAAAACAAGGCTCTGAGGTAACCCATCATACCATTCCTCCTAGGAGAGGGATGGAGACAACTGCTGGGGGAAGAGCAAAGCTGTTGACTGTTTCCAGGACCTGTGGTTCACAGCTAAGGAAGGTTTTTTCCCCCTTTGCTGCTCTACGATATAAATTAAGCTGCCATCTTAACCAGAAACACATTCAGTTCTGATCGTGAGTCAGCTGAGGTGTTGTTTGAGCTTTATCGTAGAGTGCAGCCTCTCTGGGCGCTCCTGTTGTTCATTTGCAAGGAATGAAGATGAGAGCTTGGATCTGGGAGAGCCAAGAAGCCCACGTGGAAGTGGAAGGCTGTTTTTAGCAGCAGCATCTGCTTGGTAGCCAGCACTGCATTCATCAGGATGGATAAAACTGATAAGGTCTTTTTTTGGATTGACTTCACTGTTCTCTGCCTCCTGTGCTCTTCTTGCTCTCCTCCTGCAAACCTGAGGCTGGGAAAACTCTTTTTCCTCCAATTCCAGGAGCCTTATCTCTGCCTTACAGCCAGGAGCAGGGCCCTGTCCTATCTGGTGCTGCAGCCTCCGGGCGAGCCAACTCCTGAAATCCAGCTGGGCTGGAATGAGCACCAAGCTCTCTGCTCATCTTTTCCAGGTCCTTTGCTGCTGAGGGACAATTCTCTGGGCCCCTTGATGCATGTGACAAGGGGTGATGCTTTGTAAAAGCCATTTTGTAGCTGATAAGTGCCTCAGGCCTCCCTGGCGCACTGGTGGTCCCGCTGCCAGCAGCACAGGCTCGTAGGAAGCAATATCTCCTGTTAGATATCCAACAGATTTGGGGGAAAAGCAGCCAAGCCACTCTTCAGGCTAAAAGCAGCTCTGTTTTTCCCCAGTTGTGTCCATGCTGGTTTTTTCCAGTGGTGTCTGTGCCTCCCATGCTGATAAAAGCCATGTGCTCGCCGTGCTATCAAACGTTCCCGGAGGGATGTGCCTGCTTTGGGAGCGAGCCTCGAGCTGCTGGAGTCCAGTTCCTACTCCCTCTGTGTGAAAGCCCCTGGGCAGGTGATCCCAGCCCAGGTGGGGGCTTCCCATCCATACCCAGCTGCTCACCAAGATGTGGAGGTCTCTGCTCTTGGCTGTCACCCCCTGGAAGTGCCTTTTCCATGTGGCTCCTGAGGGAGAGGTAGCCCACAGCCCCTTGCAATCCCCGTTTGACAGACAGAACCAGCTTCTTGTGAAACCCCTCTGAGATATTTGAAGTCTCTTTTGGTTTACAATGCAATCCACTGAATTTTTATCCCCTGCCCACCAGCAGCCAGTTGTTTCTGTGCAAGTCTAATACAGGTTAGTAATACATCATGGGGATAAAGTTACAGGTTTTTCTCCAGTGCCAGACACTTGGAAGCATCTGGTGAGGTAGAGAAGTACCCAGCATGGATAAATCATGTTTAAAAAGCTTGTAATTTTTGTTTAGCTGCTTTTGCTTTTGTTTTTTTCTTGCGTGTGTGCTTCCACCTTGAGGGCATCTCCCCAGCTGGCTGGCAGTGAAAGCCCAGCCCAGAGGATGCTCTGCTGGGAAGGCAAGAAAATAGTGGGAATGCTCCGAATTCAGTTTTATACCTCATTTACTCGGGATTGCCTTTAAAAGCTGATTCTTCAGCAAAAAAAAAAAAAAAAAAAGGTTTCCTTTACTCACTTGGCAAAGGAAAGACTTTGCACAGGGTTCTTGTCAGAGCATCTGTTCCCCGTGTTTTAAACCCAGCTTTTTGAGCTGTGCCTTATAAATGTTTAGTATAGCATATTACTGATCTGGTAATTCCCTGCTCCTTCTAAAAATAGGATAGGATGTCCTCTCAGCTCCAAATACCTTGGCCTGTTGGGATTGGAGTTTTCCAGCTGAGGTGTCTGCCTTGGACCAAGTTCTTCTGGGGAAACACCAGCTCAGAGTGGAACAGCCGCTCCTCCGAATAAAATGGTGAAAAACCAAATAATTTTCCGTGCTGAAGCAAGCCTGGCTCTTGTGGAAAAGGCAAAGAGGAAAGAAGAGAGGCTGTATGAGAGCTTTCCAGTTAATTCCCTGAATATGCCTCTACCTGGACCATGTTTGATCTTTCCAGTGCCTTCCTCTGAGTTGTCCTTACTTTGTGCAAGCCTGAGGGCTTTGGCCACAGAGAGATGAGTGGCCTGTCCTTGGGGGAACCTTATCTCCATTTGGTGCCTTCCAGTGGGATGAAACAGGGCACTAAACTGGCTGGAAACATGAGGAGATTGCAGTTCATGCTTTTATCAAGTTTAAGAGCATTTTTAATATAATTTCTTTTCTTTTTAAAGACAGGCCTTATCCCAAAATGGAAGAAGTTGTGTGGTTTCCAGGACATGTTCAAATCTGGATGAATTAATCACACCGGGGTGTCCTAAAATCATCATCAAGTTTTGTCTCCAGTTCTGGGCCCCTCACAAGGAGGATATGGAGGGGCTGGAGCGTGGCCAGNATAAAACCACCGGGACATGGAGTTGCCCACTAGAAGGACAGAGCTGACTTCTTTCAGGACTTGCTCTGGTCCAGCTGGCAGTCTGGCAAGGAGCAGCACCAGCAGGCAACTGGCGTGGCTGCTGGAAAAGGAGCATCCCAGTTCTGCAGGTGATGGGCAGCCTGGACTTTTGGGCTACCTCCAGCCTGGGGCCTGCAGAATGTGCCGAAGGGGCTGTGGCTGTGGGAATATCCTGCTGAGGAGCCATGTCACCCTGTCACATTGCAGGCTGGAATTGTGTGTTGTTCCCCAGGCTCTGGTAGCAGTGACATGGGGGACAAACAGCCTGGGGTGCAGGGAGCTGCCTGGCTGCTCTCCCAGAAAGGAGTCCGTGGTGGTTTTCTTGCCAGGATAGCGCTGAAAGTGAAGATATTCAAAGCTAAGCAAAACCAATTATCATGTTTACATGAGTTAGACCCCCGGCCTGTTGTTTTCCAGCTGAAATCTCCCACCAGGTTTTTTGCCCAGACCTGATAAGACAGGAGGGTGTGGGTGGGGTGTTGTGGATAATTTCTGGATGCATCATGTCCTGGGGATTTGCTCTGGGGAATGATGCAAGGGGACTTCTCCCCTGGAACCCCTTTATGTTCGATTCACGAGCGATTTGCTGCGAACAAATGAGGACGGGTGTGATCTGCATGAGAAAAGCTCCGAGAGGGCTCCAGCTGCAGGATCCCACTCCGTTCCCTGCGTGCTGGAGGGTGGCTGGGTGGGCTCGGGAAGGCCACCTTGGTGGCAGCCCAGCTTCCAGGGAGAGCAGCAGAGGCAGCTGAGTGGCTCCCAGAGCAGGTTTGTGACCTGAGGGCGGAAAACTCGCTGGATTAACCAGTCCGGCCGGCCCTGCTCAGCAAAATCTGAGTGGATTCTGCAGGGCTTGGCCTCAGCATTTATGTTTTGGGGCAAAGAACGGCCAAAGCCCGTGCAACGCATCGGTATCACTCATCATGCACGGCAAAAAGGAGCTTCTGCAGTGCTGCCCTTCCGGGGACAGAGGCAGGGGTGCTGTTTGGGCGATGCAGGGAGTGCCAGGACCAGGAAAAAAAGTCCCGAGGATTTAGGCAAAGGTGTAGAAAGGCAAAAAAAATTCCTGTGGAGCGAGAAGTGGTTTTGACTGCTGCCTTTCCGAGGAGATGGCCAGAGGTTGGGGGGTCTGGCCACTCTTCCCAGTTTTGCTGTTTCATCCCTTCCCATCCCAGCACTGGCCAGGAGAGGTTGGTACCCCAGCTGCCGTTGCCTCTGGCAACCTGTTGCCCTTGGCAACTCTCCTGCCCCGATGCTTGTGCCTTTCTAACCAGTGCAGAGAAGGAAGGGCTTCTGCTGGGGTTGCTTCTCTTGGAGCTGACATTTCTCTCCTCTCTTAATTACTCCATCCCCTGCTTCTTTTGAATCCTGCTGGAAATCTTTAGGTGCAAGGGCATTGCTCAGCAGAGTGTTCAGCCCAAGCAGATTAGGGGGAAGGCAGGAAGGGCTTCTGATTGTGCTCTATCTGTAGCATAGGTGTTAAAGATGTATTTGTGAGCCAGTCAGAGAAGAATGCTGAGGAAATCCTGTTTGGGTTAATCTTGTTTAATTTTGTAATAAAAACCAGATGGCCGGCCATCTGGTGCTTCTTGCAATCAAATATCTCACAATTAACAGTAATTTACTTGCCCTGAGACTTCCATGATCTTCATGTGCTTTTTTTTCCCTCCAACCTGAGCCTGTGTGGTCCCTTCCCAGAGGAAGGCTGAGCGTGAGCCTGCCTGTGGAAAGCTGTGATGGAGGGGCTCCCGGGAGGCATCTGCTTTCCTCCTGGATTTTTCCCCCCAAAACCAGAGTTTAGGCAGCACATCTTGAGCTTTTCTGACCCTGCAGGACCCATGTTCAGGATAAGCAAAGTGAAGGACTGTGTAAACCTCTGGATGGGTCATTGGAAGCTATATAAGGCAGCACTTAAGGGGAATACGTCAACTAAATCTACATTTTTCACCAGGCTGGGGTATTTCTTCAGAGCTCAGAATGGTTATACCTGAAGTGGCTTTGCTCCAGCAGTTGAAGTTGCTGGATGTAATGAAACGAGATGCAGGCCATCCTCAGCACCAGGAGAGCTTTCTGAGGGAATTAGCAGCAAAATGGGATGCAGAATAAAACCCATGGGGAAAACAGAGACTCATAAACTTACTTGGGTTGGAAAGGACCTTAAAGCCCGTCCAGTTCCACCCCCTGCCATGGGCAGGGACACCTTCCACTAGACCAGGGTGCTCCAAGCCCCATCCAACCTGGCCTTAGATGCTTCCAGGGATCCAGGGGCAGGCACAGCATCTCTGGGCATCCTGTGCCAGGGCCTCCCCACCCTCACAGGGAAGGATTTTTTCCTAATATACGCTAATTTTCTGTGCAGTCTTTCCTCCAGGAGTTTGAGAGACCCCCAGGATTCATTATTCCCAGAGCTGACACTGGCCTCTTCAGGAACTTCAGGTCTCTTGATGTTTCTTTCCCCAACCTCCTCTAGAGCTGAGCAGCATCAATAGTGAAGGGAAATAAATGAATTCCAGATGAGAGCTCTGCATGCTGGTGGGTAGGAGCTCTCCAGGCACTCCTGGGTGATTGCTGCCTGTTTACTATCCCAATATTTTTTTGCTAGCAGATTAAAGAAAAAAAAATTTGAGCTTTTCCCTTCCTTCTGCTCCACAAAATCAGCTCGGTGTGCGCTCAGGGAATCAGGCCATGGAGCTGAAGGATATACTCAGATACTGGGGTACATTTCTGCTGCTGTGCTCCACCTCCAAGTTGTTTGTTTAAATACAGAGGAGCCTTCTGAAGGGCAAGAACTCCTTTCACCAGGGTTCCCCGAGGGGGTGTCAGGGCAGCAGTGGGGTTGATGGAGCCAGCAGGGATAGGGTTTCACACTGCCCCAGCTGCCAAATGATCCCATCTCAGAGGTGCAGCCTGGGAGTGGATCCGACATCCAGCCTGAGCTCCTCACCTTCCAGTCCAGACAGGGGCAGCTGGGGAAACAGAGTGATTAGTGGGATGGCCCAAGCACACAGGTCAGTTAAATGGTTTTTGTTCTTGATGGTGATTGTTAGGGCAATGGGAAGAGGCCGCATGCGATTCCTGGGTAGGTGGAATCATGCATGAGCATTTCTAGGCAAGTGCTGCTCAGCTCACTGTGTATTTTGGACATGTTTCCCCCTTTTCTTTCTCCCTTTTTCCTGGTGGGACCAGGGCAGACTCTTTGGCCCTTTGATGCTGCTTTCCCCTCACCTAATGCAGGTTTTTTTTTTAATACAGTGTCTTTTTCTGAAGCAGGAGAAGAATGGATGGGGCTTGGAGCAACCTGGTCTAGTGGGAGGTGTTCCTGCCCATGGCGGCAGGGGGTGGAATGAGGTCTTTCAGGTCCCTTCCAGCCCAAACCACTCTGTGATTCTATGATCCAGTGAGGACAGGTAACTCCACAGGAAGCACTCTTTTTCCCGGGGGATGTGCTGCTTGGGATGTCCCTAAGGATGTGTTTCCAAGCTTCGCCCCAACCTCCGCTCCAAGTCCAGTTTTCCCACCCACCCAGTGATTTATGTGGAGTAGATGGAGGCTGTGGGGCTCTCCAAGTGGGACTGCTCCCACATGAACATCCCCCATCCTTGTTCCTGCAGCTGGCATGGCACAAGCACCCACCACAGGTGGTGTTTGCTGTGTGCTCTGCCCGAGGGTGTGTGGAACAGGAGGCTTGCTCTGTCCTGCTCTTCTCCCTGGCACTTGGACACTTGAAATGATTGACCCTGCAGGTTTCAGCACACCATTCCTGCCTCTTCCCAGGCTGGAGAAAGCCTGGATGCCCAGCACACCTCTGGCACTGCTTTGAAGGGTCCGTGCTATCGCTGCTAGGCAGGGGAAAGCCAAGAGGCACTGGGGACAAATAAATGCTGCTGAATCAGCCATGCCAGGAAGTGAACCTTGTTCTTGAGGAGAGCTGGATCTTGCCAGCACAATAGCTGGATTGCAAAGCCATTTCCTCCAATTACCTTCTCTGTCAAACCTCTGCGTCGTCTGGCACTAGGAGAGCTCGGATTCAAATTCGTTGTGAATCGGGGCGACGACACCAGAGATTTATAAATTAATATCCTGCCAAGAGGAATTGAGCTTGTTTTTTCCAATCATGTCAGTTCTGATTCCTTTGCTTGTCAGGGAAAACTTGGGCCTGCCATCTGTTTTCAAGGGCACGGAGTAGGGGAGTCGTGGCTTGCTTAGCCCAGCACGCTGAGTTGCAGGGAGCTTTGGGGGAAAAAAGGGAAAAATAAAGTAAAAGGGCTTAGTGGGCCATTCCTGGCACCTGGCAAAGAGCAGAGGGGGAGACCAGAGGCACAGGGTAATGGTGAGGAGGAAAAAGAGGGCATGACCTCTTCCTTGGAACAGTGGGAATGTGCACAGCAGAGTGGACTGGGATGAATTCCTGCCCTCTTCATGTCTGCCCAGTAGAGAGTCGTCAGCCATTCTGGATGCATTAACCATGGTCTGTTTGCTCCACAGGCTGGATTAAACGTATTCAACTGAGTGCCAAAGGACTCCTTTGCACTGCAAAACCCATGGACCTTAACATTTCCAGGAAAGGAGCAGCTCCTGTGGTGCTGAGCTGGGCTCTGTCTCACCCTAAATGCACGGGTTTATAAACTGGGATGACCCTGGGGTGGAGATCTCCACAGCTGGTGATGGGAATGCTGTGGGAAGGTAGGATGAGGGGAGGCTGGGGATATTGGGGCTGTCTGCATGTCCTTGTCCTGTTGCAGACAGACTGGGACAGTCTTCAGAAAAGGGGGTGTGGGGCAGGGCAGGGAACAGCTCCATGCCTGGCATGCCTCCTTCTGTAGGAGCAGATATGGGGCGACGCTTTGTGTCCCTCCTTTTGGCTCCCACTGGGTGGAGGAGTCTGATGGGGTGGCCCAGAGCTGAGCCCCCGCAGCTGCTGCTGCTGGGGCTGCACAGCTCCTTTGTCACATCAAATGCTGTCCCTGGGCACCCAGCCAGGGGGTCACCCCTCAGCAAAGGCCCCATCAGCCCTGGGTGCCAGTATTCCCACCCAGCCCTTGGGAAGGGACACCTGCTTCCCCCGGGCATCCCTGCCATCAGCTGCAGCTGCCAGCCCGGGGACTGTCCCCACGCCTGGGGCCGTGTCCTTTCCCTCCCAGCCCCATCCAGCTGCAGGCAAAAGGGCTGGGGGCAGGCAGTGCTGTCGGTGCCAGCTGCCAGCTGGGAAGGGGGAGGCTGCTGCTGTGCCAGCAGGGAATTTGGAGAGGTTTCCAGACCTCTCCCCCGTGAGCTGTTTGTACAAACCATCTGCCTGCCCTGGGCACCGCGCTGGGGTCTGCGGGGAGCGTGGTGGAGCTGGAAAGACGCAGCCAGGGGAGACATCCTTCTCCCTCAACGCTGTCCCCACGTCCTGCCTGTGGCTGGCTGCACTGCTCGGCTCCTCACAGAAGGCTGGGAAGATGGGCAGCTCTCCGGAGGTGTTGGTGGTCAGCGCCGGGTGCTGCGTGGCCACCCCTTTTATCACCCTCTGCACGCCCAGCAGCCACTCCTTATCTCTCTTCCCAGCGCTGGTGTGGTCCCTGCCAGAGTCTGGAGCTGGAGGAACCCATCTGTGTCACCCTTTGCCTGCTCTGCCCACCCCGCTGCGCCCGGGTGGGTGCTGGGGACATTGCGGGTGCCGCGCCGGGAAATGCCGCTCACGGCTCCCGGGGGCTCCCTCAGCCAGGGCTTTGTAAATCCGAGCAGATGTGGTTTAGAAAAACTTCAGCTTTGAGGCATGCTCGCTCTTCAGATGGCTTCCGAGGAAATTTGCACTTCAGTGGATGCGCGGAAAAATGGTGTTTTCAAAGTGAAAATGAAATGGAAACCAGCCTTCCCCCTCCCTCCCCCGGTGAAGCAGCGTTTGCAAAGTGGGGCCTCTGTTTTGAGATATTTGAAGCACACAGACGTCCTTCTTTTTGCTTCTTCCGCTTTGCTGTTCTTTTCTTTGCTCCTATTTCCCGTATTTTCTTTATGTCTCGAGTCCATTCCCAGGCAGCTCTCAGCTCCCCTCGTCACTTGTAGGGTGTAAGGTGTCAGGAGAGGGCTGCTGAAGCGTTCTCTAGTGTGTTACATCCCGTTATTTTCCATTTTCCTGGGGGTGAAATGTGCTCAGAATTGAAACTCTCTATGTAAACTTTCTGCTTTTTGCATAGATCAGGCTTTATAATTTATGCCCGCTTCTCTGAGGCTGTGCCTGAGCCTTGGGCCCTGCCTGTGCACGAGAAGGAAAGGGGATGGCTTCCCGGGAGCTGCTGGCTTACCTGTGGATGGGGAGTCTGCTTGCATCGGCAGCTCCATGAAATCCTCACATCCTGCTGCGTCTCCTTCCCTCTCTGGCTGGAGAGAGGATGGGGGGCCTTTTGGCAAGTGGATGTTCAGGACCAGGGGCGGTGGATTCAAATTGACAGAGGGCAGGGTTAGTTGGGATATTGGGAAAAATGAGGGGAAATTTGGGAAAAATGAGGGAAAATTTGGGAAAAATGAGGCACAGGGTGCCGAGAGATGCTGTGGCTGTCCCTGGATCCCTGGAAGTGTCCCAGGCCAGGTTGGACGGGGCTTGGAGCCACCTGGGATAGCGGAAGGTGTCCCTGCCCATGGCAGGGGATGGGACTAGACGATCTTCAAGGTCCCTTCCAAACCCAAAGCATTCCGTGATGCGGCGTGCGGCATTCCTGTGCCCACACGGTGGATTTAAGGGCAGGAGGTTGTGCTGTGTGAACTTGTGTGTCTGAGCAAGCTTGGACACGGTGTCCTGAGCATGGAGACCTCAGAAAGGGGGATGCAGAGGGATACCACCGTGTTGGAATAGAGAGAGAGGATGCCGGCTGCACATCCCAGATCCCGAATCCTGGGGTTGAGCCCTCAGGGATGGTGTGAGGGAGGCCGGATCCGGCTCTGCTCATCGGTGGCAACGAGACCCCCGCGTCCGTGCTTTGTACGAGGAGCTGCTCACGCGGCCTCGGCCAAGCCAGAATCTCCTTTCAGCGGGAGAAGGGAGCAGATGTCTCATTCTTGCGGCTCACAATGCGGCCCTCCCGGCACAGCGATCCATCAGG
Organism: Dicrurus megarhynchus; assembly: GCA_013399195.1. Taxonomy (NCBI): domain Eukaryota; kingdom Metazoa; phylum Chordata; class Aves; order Passeriformes; family Dicruridae; genus Dicrurus; species Dicrurus megarhynchus. The sequence goes on from VXAD01006720.1 coordinate 66,624, forward strand.
GGGCTCGGCACGGCCCCGCAGAAAAGTCCCTGACACGTTTTTACAGCAGGGCCAGGTTCTCACCACTTGTGTGCATTGGTGCCCCTTGACAAATAGCTCTTGGCTCTGGTTTTGTTCGGAGTCGTGCTGGTGTCAAGCACAGGGCTCTCATTCAAGTGCCCACCAACAGTGGCCCACAACTCACCATTTCCTCCCCTTTTCTTGCTTTGTTTTCCCTGTGACAGTCATGAATTTTTTTTTTATCTCATTGGGTAGTTTTAAAGACAATTTTCGAGGAGCAGAGCAGTACCTCTGTAATACGGGCTATAAAATGCCTTGGGAGTACGTGAGGTGAGGAATTCCTGTTTGCATGGTTGTGTTGCTGACACGATGTTTAATTGCTTTTTTTTTCCTTTTTTTAGGCAATTTTTCCAAGAAGCTGATTTATGGAGCTGGCTGGCAAAGCCTTGAATGCATTGAGAAATACAACTCCTACAACGGACCAGTGCCTCATTAATGCATGGTTCCTCTTTAAACTGGGAGCTGTGCTCCTGACTGCTCTGAGCACCCTGGGCATGGAGGAGAAGTAGGACCAGGCAGTGTGAGCTCCCCGGGTGCTGGTAAAACCCGTGGAATCCAGACGTGCACCCCCAGGTGCACAGTGCCACCGGGATGTTCTGTGGAGAGCTTCTGATGATTAAAAGTTTGGGTTTATGACTGAGGAGTCCTTTGTGTCCCCCAGACTGCAGCTTTCTGCTGTACCTCTCCAGCTGCAGCTCCCCTCCGATTCAGCGAGTGTGTTGTCTGCCCTGAGAGCGTTTTCCGTCACTTGAGCCTGGAAGGGAAGAGGATTTAGGGAACGGGGAGCGCGAGGCACCAGCTCAGCACATATCAGAGTGAGTACGTAAGCGCTCGCAGGTCGGAGCTGGAAGCACACGAGTGGTCTTGGTCATCTTAAGCCACTCTGCGTTCCCAAGGGCCGAGCCGAGAATGTGCAGCACAGTTTGCACATGGACATTTTCAGCTCGTCTAAGGAGAGCTCTCCCTCTGCCCTGGTCTTGCATCTCCTTCCAATTAGTCACAGCCTGTTAACGGACTTAGAGCTGCTCAGCTGAACTCGTGGTGTCAATGCTGCAGGTTCGTTATCTCCTTATGGTCTTAGCCTCCATTGCCTTCCATTCTGGCAAGTCCATTATGATGTCTGTGACCTATCAGTGTTTCTCTCTCCTTCTCACCTGTCCGTGTCCCCCCTGCTGCCATCGTTGTGGAGGTTTCTGGTGGCCCTTCCTAGGTCTTACACTTTGTCTAGAGATCAGCTTCCACTCCAGCCTTTAAAGTCATCTCCTGCTTCTTTCCAACCAGGTAAAGCCTGCGGGGATCCTGTGGCAGATAATGTGAGAGGCTCGCCTGGTAATTAGAAAGTTGGGATCTGTAATTAAATTTTCTATAAAGCTCTCAACCCCAAGGTGTGCCTTTATCGTTCTATTAATTAGCACAGGGAAGGGATGCTCCTGTCTAGAGGCAGAGGACAAAAATAGGAGCAGGGATGGAGGAGAATTGGCTCCTTTGAATGATAAATATTGTTCCCTTCATGTCTTAAATAAAATGAGAGCTTGGCTAAAACCAGTGGGGTTTTAACTCTTGGAAGCACTGACTTAAAAAAGAATTGGAGGGAATAGTCCTGGACTAGGCACCAGAGACCTCTTCCAGCAGATTCCTGTCATTCCAAGGCGAGCTCAGCAATACCTGTGTGATTCTTGGGAAATGTTGGTTTCTGGGACTGCTGAAATACTCTTTTTTTTGCAGGCAGGAGGCTCAGGAGCTCACACAGTTCCTTGGGCTCGCGTGTTAACCCTCGTGAACTGTGGCTTTGGGAAGACACCAAGTATTGGAAGCGCTGTTAGCACATCATTACTGGGTTTTTAAAAAATTTTTTTTTGATTAGCAACTTGGAAGCAGTTGAAAAATTCTTCCCTGAGAGGGACTGTCTGAGAATGGTTTTTTTCCCAAACCTTCATTCGGAATTGATTATCCAGTCCTGTTTACTGGAAGGAGAACTTGATGTACCTCCATATAAATCGACAGGCAGCAGGGCTTGTGCTGCCAGATTCAAAGGGAAGAGAAGATTCCCCTTGGGCTGAGGGCAATATCCAACAAAAGCAGATATTGTCTGAGAAATCTTGTTAATATTGAGGATTCAAAGGTGGCTGGGCTGTAGGATACCAGCTTGAGGACCATGCAGCTGTGCCCAAAAAATGGGGGTTCAAGGAAGTCAAAGTAGACAGCTGGAGTGTTTGTTGGTTGGCTGGAGTAAGTTAGAAATAAAAATGAAAAAAAGAAATTGAAAAGCTATTTCAGTTGATCCTATTGAAGGATTTGGGGGACAACTGGGAGGAACACTGTCCAAGTGATGGCAGCTGGACCTCTCCCCCTTGATGTCAGCTGATGGCCACCTTTGGAAGGGCTGCACTGTGATTCCATTCCCAAGCCTCCGAGACTCACGTATCCCACTGGGAAGCCAACAGGAGAACACTGTGAGCTGCTTTGGAGGTGTGGAGGTGAAAGTGTGTTAAGATGTGACTTTAATTCACCACAGAGCCTTGGAATTTTTTCCAGGAGGTCCGAGCATGCTCGGGTGTCTTGGCTCTGCAGTTGCAGGGATGCTGAGAGACAGCTGAGCTGCCGGGGGTGGTTCTGACTCGTGGGGTTCCTCGAGACAGGCAGCTTCCCTGGTGGGTGTGAGTTTTTTTGGTTTGTTTTCCTCATTGCACAATTCCTTGGAATAATGCCCTTCGCCTTTTCCTCTGTGTCCTGCTCCGTGACTCAGGTCGAAGGCATCCAACTCAGGGCAGTTGTTTCATGGCGTGTTTTGTGCTTTTCCAGATGTGCAGGAGCTCTGGGACTGTAACTGGGATGGAGATGAGTGTTGTGAGTGGTTCTGGTGCTCAACTCTGGTTCTGCCAGAAAGGGAAGGGGGACGAGGCTTCGATGTAGCCCAGAGGACCCTCACATTCCATCCAGGTACAGCTGATGGCACCCTTGGGAGCTGGGACAGGTGACAGGGAACCACTGAGCTGTGGTCCAGGTGAAACCACCACCAAAGTGGTGTTCCCAGGTGGGCGAGAGGCCGCTGGCCCCCGGGCTGTGCCAGCCACGGTGTGGCCACAGCCCCAGGGCAGGGAACAGAGCTGGGAAGGGGCTGGAGAATTCCTGAGGGAGCTGGGAAAGGGGCTCAGCCTGGAGAAAAGGAGGCTCAGGGGGGACCCTGTGGCTCTGCACAACTCCCTGACAGGAGGGGGCAGCCGGGGGGGTCGGGCTCTGCTCCCAGGGAACAGGGACAGGAGGAGAGGGAACGGCCTCAGGCTGGGCCAGGGGAGGTTTAGATTGGATATTAGGAAAAATTTCTTCACTGAAAGAGTTCCAACAGACCTGGCACAGCTGCCCAGGACAGTGGTGGAGTCCCCGTCCCTGGAGGGATTTAAAAGCCATGTGGATGTGGCACTTGGGGACACAGGCTGGCGGTGGCCTTGGCAGTGCTGGGTTAAGGGTTGGACTCCATGATCTCAGAGGGCTTTTCCAACCTTATGAATTCTATGATTCCATGAAAATCGAGGCTTCAGTGAACTCCCTGCAAGATGCAGTGGTTCAGCACAGATCCTCCCTGGAGACACCTCACGAAATGAGGATCCAAAGTCCAACACTGGAAACTGTCCAGGCCTCCCTGCTTACCTCCCACGTCTACTGAACCTGCTTGATCTTGGAGCCATTAGAGTGGCCTAAGGTTCTTCCTCTTCATCACCCAGCACCATCCCTCTCTCTCTCTAAGGAGTGTCCAGGATCAAGCCACACAAGTTTCCAGCTTGGACTCTCCAGAGCCAAAGCAAACCAAACTCTTAAATACTTCTGAACTCTTGAAAGGCTCTCAGATACTGTGATATTGAGCCCAGAAATGCTGGGGTTATTAACTGCTAATGACCCTGGAGGGCTGCCAGCGCTGGGAACGGCTCGTGCTGTCATCACAGCGTGGGGAAAAGCTGGCTGAGCACTGAGGGCCTTCAGGTAGGTGTTTCTGAGCAGCCTGGGCTCAAACTGGGGGGTTTAGCATCGGGAGGGACCTTAAAGCCCATCCAGTTCCACCCCTGCCATGGGCAGGGACACCTTCCACTATCCCAGGTTGCTCCAAGCCCTGTCCAGCCTGGCCTTGGACACTGCCAGGGATCCAGGGGCAGCCACAGCTTCTCCTGGGAGGAATTTCTTGCCTCCTGGGATATGTGTTTCACTTTGCAGTGAAAAATACACAGTGGCAGTTAGAACATTTGTGCCTTCCACCCTGCAACAAGCCGTGTGCTTTATCCCTTTTCCCTTTTTCCAATTTTTCTCCCCAAGCAGAAGTTTTTTCACTAAATTCCTACTGGTAGATCTTCCTCCCTTTCATGTTGTGCAAAGACCTGGCAGTGGGGTCAGGACTTGTAATCCACAGCTGGCCTCAAGTCTTGTGATCCAAAGTATCATGGAAGATGCTGCAAAAGGGCAGGGGGAATTCCGGAGTGTTTCAGAGGGAGCGGTGTCCGATGTGAAAGCACATGTGCTGAGCTCCATGGAGCCAAGCCCCTTTGTCTTGGAATTATAATGTTAATTAGACCTGACCAGGCATTTCCCAATGTTGATATGCAATGATTTTTGCGGGTTGAATTTTCCAGAGGAAAGTGTGTTGAAAGAATGTTAATTTTTGCCAAAAAATGTCCTTGAAAGAAAAAAACCACCACAACAAAAAACCCACCAAACCTTTTCAAACCCCTTTTGGCACACACCTAACCTGCCTTTGCCACATTCATCCCTAAGTGACATTCCCAAAGTCCCACTAGACATTTTGGAAGGCCGAGGAGCGGGAGTGCTGCTTTACTTTTCCTTGGACACACATCTGGTGTTACGGGATTGCTTGTTCCAGCTGGGATTGACCTCAGCCAAGAGCTTGGCTTCATGGAAGCAGGGTCAGTGTTTTCAGTGCCTTCACCAGCACAAATGGAACTGGGGGGAAGCAGAGCTGGGACCGTGCAAAGTGATCATCACAGGAACATGAGGCTGGAACCACATCCACTGCTGTCTCCTGTCTGTGATTTTTCAGCTGGGTGGCTGATGGGAGTAGTGGGAATCCAATTGTCCTCTCTGCTGTTCTGTGTCACGCCAAGAGAGCTCTGAAGGAAATCAGAAATGTGGTTTTTTTCATCTTGTTTTCCTAAAAGCTTCTCTGAGCTCCTCCTCTGCGCTGACTCCTGGCTGTCCGTGAGGCGGTTGCTCTCTTGCTGGAATTTCATGGAATCAGAGCATCGTTAAGGTTGGAAAAGCCCTGTGAGATCATGGACTCCAACCATTCCCCCCCAGCACTGCCAAGGCCACCACCAACCCATGTCCTCAAGTGCCACATCCATGTGGATTTTAAATCCCTTGAGGGATTGCAGCTCCACCACTGTCCCGGGCAGCTGTGCCAGGGCTGGACAACCCTTTCAAGATATTTTCCCTAATCTCCAGCTAAACTGCCCAGTGATGCCATCTTGGCAGGACCTTGCTTTTCTTAGCACTTTGGATGCCATCAAGTTACAGGGCAACCCAGGCCAGTGTGTGTCTTAATTTATTCCATCTTCAAGAATCTTCTTAGGCTCTTCTGCTAATCACCCCTCCAAAGGAGGGGCATGAACCCTCATCCCCTGCTCCCACTGCCTCTAACCCTTGGCTTGGTGAAGGATGCTTGTCCAATTCTCCACTGTCCTGAGCCTTGAGCTGAATCCGTGTTCCTTATCTTCCTCTGGGTGATGATAGTGAGTTTGCAGCCCATGTATTCCTAATGTTTCTCTGGAAGCTGGAGAGAGTCTTGTGGATGTTTCTATTTATAAGCCCTGGGGAGATCATTGCTTCCTGAAATGATCCCAGCTCCAGCCTGTGTGTTCCTTGTCAGTCTTGGGTTGGAAGGAACCTTAAAGCTCATCCAGTGCCACCCCCTGCCATGGGCAGGGACACCTTCCACTAGCCCAGGTTGCTCCAAGCCCTGTCCAACCTGGCCTTGGACACCTCCAGGGATGGGGCAGCCCCAGCTTCTCTGGGAAACCTGCTCCAACTTGAGTTAGGACAGGATCTTGGGTTTAAAGGAGGCTTAAATTTGAATGTGTTCCCAGTCCGAGTTAGAGCAGAGAATCTGGGGGAACTAAAGGCAAGATCCCGATTGTTTCATGCGTAACCTGTAAATTTATTCTGGATAAAAGTAGTGCCTGAAATCGTCTGCCAAGGTTATCAGGACAGGTCACCAAGCAAAGGGTCATTCAGACTCTCTTTTGTCTCAGCCCACAGTCTCCAGGGCTTAAGCAAAGCCTTTCAGATGAGGTCAAGGACAAAGATGTGAGGACTTTCCTGTGGAGGGTCACACTTTGGTTGCTATCTTGATTAAATTAAGCCTTGTACACTATGAACCCACATGAAATTCATGCTCTCCACCTCCCTCCACGCTTTATTAGGTGCTTTACTTGTTTTACACCCTTTTCTGCACTTTGCCTTAGATGTGCTGAAAATCAGGAACTTTGTTTTCCTTTCTACAATAGTTGGTTATGGCTTTTTGACTGGAGTAATCTTGGCACCAGTCTTCTCCTTTGGGAAATGCCGCTGTGAATGGGCCAGAAGGAGCTGATGACATTGCCCTGCCGAGAGGCTGCTGCAGCAGGGGAAGTCTGTGATTAGACTTCAACAGGCTTTGGACCAAGTCTGTTCTAAGGAGACGGTGTCAACGTGCTGCTATTTCCTGAAAATCAGCCTGGCCTGGAGCAGGGATCACATCCAGAGGGCTCTAATCAGTCCTTCTGGCCTGTCAGTGGGACTCAACCCACAAGCTCTGCGATTACAGGGGATACCAAAGGCCCACGTAAGGCCTGGACAACTCCTTCTGTTTATTTCAAGCGTTGCTTCGGGTATGAGCCTGGTCAAAGCAGCGCCAGTGGTGGAAGAGCGAAGAACCTGAGCCTCTCTGCATGGAATGTGACTTCATTTTCCAGCTCCTTCCTGCTCAAGGAAATATTGTTAGCAGATGGTGCAGTCACACAACCGTCACACACCACTCCGTTATTATCCGGATGGATTTACGGCCTCAGGGAAACCTTTCTGCTGCCTCGTTTTGGGAGCGAGGTTCGCTCTCCCCACCGACACATGGAATGGTTCTGCTCAACATCCATCCAGGGCCAAGGTGTAAAAACTCCACATCCACAACCCTGACAGACTGGTTTGCTGTTGTTTCCTTTAAATCCCAGCCTGGGCTTGGCAGGATGGACAGAAAGGCCTGGGGATCTGGAGTCCTTCTGCGGTCAGAGAAGGAGAGACTCCGTTCCTTTCAGGAAAAGCAGTTGCCATGGTGCGTAGCAGCCTTGGTGTGAGGTTGTGTCCTCTGTCCCATTTCACCTCTCAGAGGAGATGGAAAAATGCTCAGCATTCCAGAAGGAAGGGGACTTGCTGCAGGTGCCTGTGGCTTCTTTGCTCACCTGCTGGCATGAGTCGTTTCATCCACTTGCCAAGAAACTTGGAAAAAATAATAAAGGATGTAATGGCACGAGGCAGACCAGAGCTACTTGGAAATCCTGGGAAAGGGCCTCTTCATCCCATAGTATGAATGATGCCAACCCCTGGCTGTGGCTTTCCTTGAAGACATTTATTTTCAGGCTCCCATCAGCCTGCCCTGAAAGCTGGGCAGGTCCAAAACACCATTCCACACTGAAACCAGCTGGGAAATGTCTCACAGGTGAGAGGAGTTTCTTCTTGGCTACCACAGAGGAGAACCCCAAATTATCCCAGAGAGCCATGACTCCAAACGAGCCATCCTCTCCTTTTCCACTCAAATCAGAGATGGGGAAGCATCAGGGTTGGAGCTCCAGGCTGGCTCCTGGATCTCCAGCAGGTTATTCTCCCTGCCCTGGTTATGCTCTCTTAAATTTCCCAACTTTCTTGGCTGGCAGCAGCGTTTTTGAAACAGCATCCACGGAAATTATGGTCTTGCTTCACTGCCCACACTTGGATGACAGCTGCCTCTGGCTGGAGCTCTTTAAATCTAGTGGCCTGCATTTAAATAAGTTTCATTTATTAAAATTGGGTGAAACATAACTCTTCCCATAAACAGTATTCGGTTTTTTCAAGACCCGCTCAGCGATTTCGTCTTTTCCTTTAATTCAGCCTTTTGATTAAATTTGTATTTTTTTCTCGCCGCTTATTTATGTGTGTACAGCCCATATTTGTGTGGGTTTGGTGCTGATCAGCTGCGTGTGTGTTTACAATAGCCCTTGTGTTATCCCAGCCGGCAGCCTAAAAACACTTCCAAATTATTCCACATCAGAAGCAATGAGGGTTTGGATAGACTCCTAGGGGAAAGCCTTGAAATGGTGCCCAAACCTCAGTCCCAGTGCTGTAAGTCAGGCACGTGGCTGATATTTTATCCACCCCAGCTTGGACTTTCGCAGGCTGTTTTGTTTGTGGAGGAAACGGGAACTTGGGAGCAATTCTAATCAGTGATTTCTTGGAGATGGGCTTCCTCCATTCCTTCGTCCTGTTTTCCTCTCCTGACACACGTGCCTGCGCTCCGTCTTTCTTTTCTAAGGAATGATGGAAAATAAGTGCACAGAAGCACAACGGGAAGGCTGAACTGGGACATATCCCTCAGTGGAGAGGGGCTGACCTGGTTTGTGCCTTTGGAATGATGCTGATTTTATGCATAAAATATTAAAAATATATATTTTATGTGTAAAACTTGGATGATTGTAGGCGGGCGAGCACCAAGGATTTCAAGTCCAGCGCTGTCACTAAAGTTTTGTGTTCAGACCTAAAAAGTGCTGTAAAAAACCCAGTAAATCCTAGAGTGGTTTGGGTTGGAAGGCACCATAAAAACCATCTCGTTCCACCCCCTGCCGAGGACAGGGACACTTCCCACCAGACCAGGTTGCTCGATGTGGAAAAAAGCAGTATTGTCTCAAAACCAAATTCCTACACATGAGTTCAGTGCTGGAATTCTTTGCTTTCTAGCTGGACTAAATATGACATTGTTTTCCAAAAATATTGGCATTACTGTGGCTTGAAGACTCAACACCTGAGCCAGCTCTGGTCTTGGGCCCTCAGTTACTCATAAATAACCCACTGTACTATTGGAGTAAAGATCACTTTTAAAAAATGTAATTTAAAACCTGCACACGCATTGATTTAGGAATGCAAAATGATTGTGTTACTATCTCATCTCAAAACCTTTTCCTTGGCCATCTGCAATTCCAAATCGCAAAATGAATTCCAGAAACGCCCTTGTCATGTCCTATAACATGAGGTAAGACATTCCATGGGGGTTGTTTGTCTCAAAAACATTAAAACATCATGAGCAGTGTGGATTCCCCGTCCCTGGAAGTGTCCAAGGGCAGCTTGGATGGGGCTTGGAGCACCCTGGGATAGTGGAAGGTGTCCATGCCCATGGCAGGGGGTGGAATGAGATGGGCTTTCAGGTCCCTCCCAACACAAACCAGTCGGGAATTCTCTGATTAAGAGGTGTCTGTCTGTCTGTCTGTCTGTCTCTAGGAGAGTTTAGTAACTCCTTGAGTTGAACACCTCACAGAGGTTGTGCTCTGAGGCTGACAGAGGGACCTAAATTTCTTCCTCTTAGGGTGGTGCACAATTTCATAAAACTGATCCAGGTCCTCTTGGATCACCTTGTCCTTTCCTCTGCAACTTCCTAGAAGAAACCCAGGGATCTGGTGACACTGAGTGACCTTGCAGAGAAGGGCAATCACTGCTCTGGAATCTGGGCCAGTCCATTCCCTCATTAGGTCAATGAAACTTTTACCTCTCCTGCAGCAGGGACGCATTTTTAAAGCGTTTTTAAATCTCGGTGAAGGCCATGAAACTTCACTGGCCGTGGCCACGTGGTATCTATTGTTAAGCAGACTGTTAAAATTAATCAATCCAGGTTAAGCAGCCAAAATTATCACTCTGCTGAATCCGCTCCCTCAGAGACAGCCCCTTAAAGAGGCTGAGAGCTGATTAAACATCTGAAAAATCCTGGCAGGAATTGCCTGTGGAAAGCACGGAAAAATAAATGTAGGGGATGTGAAAGGCTCGGTGCGTTGGTCTGCCTGAATCCAAACTGATTGAATCCAAATCTCCTCTGCCTGAGGAGAGCTTCTGGATCCCAAATTCCTGTGCTCTCTCCCCAGGGGTGTTATCCTGCGAATTCATTATTGCTGCTGGCTCTGTCACACCCCGGGACACGGAGCTATCAGCAAAAGAGATTAAAAAATAAAATAAATTGGTAAATATCCATGATTTGCCTCAGAGCTTAGGCTGGAGGCTTAAACTCATCCTTGGAGGAAGTCCTGCTGCATCCAGGGTGGAGATTGGGAAGGAAACTCAAGCCCATGTGCCTCTACGTGCACCTGTTGGAAGTGGAGGGCAGGAGGATGAGGAACAATTCACCTGTGAATTTTCCCACCGGGCTTCTGGAACTGAAGCATCTGGATCACTTCTGGAAGGTCTGTTGGAGCCCTGGGCAGGCTGGATCCCCGAGGGAAAGGCTGCTGCCTTGTGCTAGCTGAGCATTGGGCGGGTTAGACTGGATACTAGGGAAATTTTCCTCATGGAAAGGGTGGTCAGGTATTGGAGCAGGCTGTCCAGGGAAATGGTGGGGTCACCATCCCTGAAAGCATTCCAAAAACATGTGGATGTGGCACTTTGAGAACGTGGTGGCGGTGCTGCGTTGGTGGTGGGACTTGATGATCTTAAAGGTCTCTCCCAACCTTAACAATTCCATGTTTATATGTCTGCAGAGCCTCCTTCCTCCTCTCCTTCCCCTGGTCCTCCCTCTCCCCCTCTCTGAGAGCACCTCAGCAAGTCTGAAGGCAGCAATCACCCTCATCCACAGCGGAATTTAATCTCCTGGTAATTAGAGCTGGAAAATCACAACATCAGGAATGTTTTCACTTAAACAGAGGGGCATTCCCGCCGAGACTTGGATTGCCTTGGAGTAAGCAGAGTGCTGTCAGGATCACAGGATGCCAGGCTGGAAATCTGGGGGGTGGGGGCAGATCCTGTGGTTGAGGAGAGTGGCTGCAGTGCCACTGACTTGAGCAGAGCTCTGGGTTGTGTCAGCTGGGGATGCAGCACTTCTGGAATTGTGCTGGGTGGAGACTTGACTTTCAAAACCCAGCAGATGATGCCTGAAACCCAGGAATCTGTGTAATATCATTTACAGTTTCCCCCCCACACACACACACCCCAGCTCTGGGTAGTCTGGCCCTCCAGCCTTCAGGACATCTGGTGCCAATAGTTGGCTTTGGACTATTTTGTGGTTTTCTGAAAGGCAAATAATTTCCGTGCAGGGCTGGATGTGCCACACAGCCCAAAGCTGAAGAAATAAAGCAAAACACAAAAGTGGTCACAGATCCGTACTTCTTACAAGACCTGGAATTTTGCATCTCTAGTAATTTTATCTTTTTCATTTCTTCCCCACAGTAAAAACTTGTCCAGAAGCTGCTCAGCAAATTTTGACAAAGGCCTGGAGTGCCAGGACAAGGGGGAATGGTTTCAAACTGCTGGAGGGCAGGGTTAGGTGGGATATTGGGAAGGAATTCTTCCCTGTGAGGGTGGGCAGGCCCTGGCACAGGGTGCCCAGAGAAGCTGTGGCTGCCCCTGGATCCCTGGCAGTGCCCAAGGCCAGGCTGGATGGGGTTTGGAGCAACCTGGGCTAGTGGAAGGTGTCCCTGCCCATGGCAGGGGTGGGACTGGATGAGCTTCAAGGTCCCTTCCAAACCAAACCCATTGTGTGATTCTAAATTCCCTGAGAGCCTGTCCGAGCTTTTTTTCTGATCTATTTGATCTGAGGACATCTGAAGGCTCCCTTTTTCCCTGCCATCATGTTTTGGCAGGGAGAAGCAGTGCTGGAGCCGCAGGGAATCAGCTCCACAGTGGGGCCAGCAGCAGGTCCTGCAGCTGGAAGCCAGGGCAGCCCTTGGGTCTGTGCCCACTTGGCAACCCCCTCCCTGAACCCAGGGCTCATTGTTGGCTGGGCAGGGGCTGGGGGCTCCCAGAGCCAACCCAGAGGGCCTGGCCAGCAATTCCTGGCAGTCCCCAGGGCTGATTTGCATCTCCTTTGGTCCCACCAGCCCACCTTAATGAACAGCTCTGCCTCGCCTTTGACTCCTTTCCAGCATGCCAGATTTGGGAGGCTGCAAAGAGACAGAAAGTCTGCACAGTTTGCTGAGGAGGAAAACATTGAATAAACCCCTAAACCAGAGCATTTTCCGTGGTGCTCTGGGAATGCTCCCGGCGTTCCCTGGTGTGAACAAGCGAGGATGGGATGGCAAACCCTGCGGCACCTGCCAGATGCTGGATTCCCTTCCCACTCCTGATTTTACTCACACAGCTTCACTCCAGGCTGAATATCCCAGCAGAGCTTGTCAAGAGGGAGGGAATTCATATGTTCCTGCTCTCTGCAGCTGAGCTGAGGGAATTTCTCCGTGGTGACTCTGCTCTGCAGTCCCGTGGCACAGCAGCGACCTGAACCTGGGGAACTCCCCAGAGTTACAGACACTAAATAGGTGCTTGGTAACAGATATCCCGATTTTCCAGATAAATGCCAGTTCTCTTTCTATGTCTTCTGAGCTCTGTCTCACTATTTTATATCCTTCAGAACTCACTTTGCTGGTTGCATGTCGTGACACCTATCTTAAGGTGTTGTTTTCATCTGTTAAAAACAGTCTTTTTTAAAAGCAAATTTTTCTTTGTCTGCACTTCACCTTATAAAAGACTCATTTGAAACTCTGGTTGCAATCACTCTGGTGTCAATCACCAGTATTTTCTACATATGAAAAGGAGATGGATTTGAATTCAAACGTGGCTTTAAAATGTAGAGTTTGGAGGTTTTTCCCCAAGGTAAAATAGGTGTAATTTTAAAAATGTTTTTTGTCTCTATTAATGTCAAAGTAAATTTTAACTGCCTTTTTTTTTTAAGCAGATAGTTGGAGTTACTGATAATGAGACTTTTGGACAACTTGACTTGAAAAACTGATGCTTTGAAAGCTGTGAAACGTCTGAGAAAGGCTGTCGACTTTTTTTTAGGTGCTTGATGAAAAATAATCATGGCTCAGGAAGGGGCTTATTTATCCTGACTTCTTATTGGTTCTCTCTAACCTGTCTTGTCACTGGTGATGGAAACGTGTCTCTGGTGATGGAAAACCTGTCACTGGCGATGAAAACTCATCCCAGAGCTCTTCTCCTGGACCTGGCTCAGTACAGGATTTGCTTCTAGAAGTGCTGTCACACGTAACCAAAGCTTGTGGCTCTTATAACTCACTTGGCATGAGCCAGCCTGGCATTTTCCTCAGCAGGGCTTATCCCAGGCTGGTTCAAAAGCTGCAAGGCAAACAAAAAGGAGGATTAGACCAAACCAGCTCCAGTTGTACATACTGATGCCTTGTTGGAACAGGAGAAGGCTGGAAAAAAACACTGCCCGTGTTTAATGAGGATGCAGGCTTGCTTCCTGAATCCCTGCCTGCTTTGCCAAGCAGATACTCTGCCTCACTGAAGGAGCCAAGCTAATGAGATTATGGGTTATCACTTCAAGAAATAAAAGCCTACCACTGGAAGAACGAGATTTCTGTGGGAATTGTGCTGAAGCCTCGGTTTGATCGCTGGACTCTCCTCCTGGGGCTGTTCCTGAGCCTTGCAAGTGTTTCCACATAGATGACTCTGCATCTCCAAGCAAAAAAAAAACCAACCCTGGAGTCACTTTATATCCTGGGTTTTACCTCAGCTAAGCCAAGGGTTGAGCAGTGTTGAGGAAATCTAAAATGTGGCACATCACAGATCTTGTTTTGCCCCAGCTGCCTACGCTGTGCTGGCTGCGCCACAGAAAATGTACAGTCCTTGGGATTTTCCCCAAACGCTGCTGCCTAAGTGCACAGCCAGATGTGGGGCAGAGGAGGAAAACCTCCACAGCAGTGACCTTCAGGAAGGAAACCTCTCCAGGTTTTCCATGCTGACTGATGCCATGTGTAACTGTAGGGACAGCTGTAGCATCCACTCCTCTTTCCCCATCTCTGGACCTCTGGCATCTCCCACCCTCTGGGCACTGGGATCCCAAGGACGGTCAAGGGATATGAAGTGCTTTTCCAGCTCTGTGCCTGTTTCTGGCGGGTTTTAAGAGCAGTTTTGCAGTTGCCTTCTTTACTTTTGTTCCCTATAAAATCCCCTGCTTGCAGAGCAGTGATGCTGTGGAGAGAGATATCACAGACCATGGAATATCCTGAGCTGGACGGGACCCACAAGGATCATGGATCCAACCCCTCTCCCTGCACAGACACCCCACCAATCCCACCCTGGGCATCCCTGGCAGCGCTGTCCAAACTCTCCTGGAGCTCTGGCAGCCTCGGGGCTGTGCCCATTCCCTGGGGAGCCTGGGCAGTGCCCAGCACCCTCTGGGGGAAGAACCTTTCCCTGATATCCAACCTAACCCTGCCCTGGCACAGCTCCAGCCATTCCCTGGGTCCTGTCCCTGTCACAGAGAGCAGAGATCAGAGCAGCCCCTCCAGTTCTCCTTGTGAGGCAGCACAACAACCTAAAACTACTCTCAGTGGGGAACAGCATTTGTCAGCACAAGGAACCTCCATGGGGGGTTTGATGGGTGAGGATTTATCCCTCTCCACCTGTTTTCCCTGTTGGCGTGCTCAAGGCCTGCCTTATGGGGTCAGGGGATACACCAGCCAGCTGAACTTAACCTTTAGTGCCTTTCAAACCTTCCCTCTCCCTTGGTTTGCTTGTCAGCAGCAGGAAAAATATTTGCAGGAGGGCATCAGGTAAAGGATAGATCGCCTGGGTTGTGACACAGGCCATGCTCCTTGGGGATGGCTCCCAGGGCCACCAGAGTCAGGGACACGAGAGCCCCACCATCACTCCAGGCTCTGCTGCGCTGGCTCCTCGCTGGGTTGGAGGACATGGAGTGAAATTCCTGATGTTTAGGGACTTTTGACTCAGTTATTTTTGGAAACAGCTATGGATTGGCACCCTGCCTAATCACCGCTCCTGGAGCATCAGTACCTTGATCCATTTGGGGAATTTGAGTTTTGACCCCTCCTGTGTCCAATTTTTCTGTACAGAACCCCGTACCAATCTCGGAGCCGGAGGCAGTGCCGGTTTTCCATCAGGAAGCTCACGGTAATCTCCCCTTCTTGCTTTATCCAAACAACCCTGGTGTGCCACATTCCTGCTGTCTGCTGCTCCGGGGGAGAAGCAGTCCCAGGAAAGCCAAAGTGTGAGGTGAGGAGAAGCAAGATGGGAGAGAGGGGAAAAGCTGGAGGATCTTCTGTCTGGGGAAGAGCTGGTGTTGTGGGGCAAATCCTGGTTATGTCAGTTCTGCTGCTCCCTTGGGTGGCACTTGGAGTGCAAATGCTCCAGTGGAGCTCTTGGAAATTCCCTTTGGGGCTCAGCATTATTTCAAATAATTTTATTTGAATATTCAAAATTCAAATAAAATTATTTGAAATTAAAATAAATTTATTTTAATTTGCAGGATGCTCAAGCTGAGCCATGAAGCCCCAGGAATCAGCTTCCCCTTGGAGCACTATCCCTTAGCACAGGAGCAGTGTTTAAAATCCCAGGATTTTAAATATAAATGTGTTCGAGTTCTTCCTTTTCAGTTCCCAGCTTTTAAAGAGGCAGTTTAGAACGATTTATTCCCCCTCCTTTCAGAGAGGAAACCAGGCTTGTCACCCACAAGAACAGAAGATTTTAAAACACAGGTGCCAAAGCAGAGTTTTGAATTAAAGGCCTCGGTGCTCTGCTCTCAGCTCTCCTCCTCCTCCTCTCCCTCATCCCGTAGGATGCTCTGATGTGGCATTTGGGGTTTCTCAGCTCTCCGTGTTTTATCCTCCCCATCCTTACTGCGAGCACCACCGTCCTGCTGGAGCTCTGCTGGCTTTTAAATCCCTGGGATGTATGGGATGGGAATGGGATTTGAGGTGATTAAATAGCGGGGAGCTGCTCAATCCAAATGTCAGCCAGCGAGAAGCGGATCAGGCTGGGGCATCTCCCCTCCGGATCCGCAGGCGCCCGGATCGTTGGCCCATCCCTGAATCCCACATCCCGAGGCTGACGTTGCCTACACCCCTTCCATCCCTCCCTGCTAGGAAGGGGAGGTGTCAGGGTGCCTGTCAGGGCCGGGTTTGCCCTTCAGCCTCAAAACCCCTCCGACGGCCTATTTCCACTTCCCTCTCCCGGCTGCTCCTGCCGATTTATGGGATCTGAGCGACGCCGCAGCTGCGGGGAGGAGGAGATGAGAACCAGGAACCCCGCAGGCTTCCTCGGAGAACTCTTCTCCACTAATAAATCCGGGATGGAGGAAAACCTGCCCTGATCCCCGCGAACACCCGGATGATGCCCTCCAAAAGGAGATGCTGCCTCTTTGTGTTCCGCCCCGGTTTTTTTGGGGATGCTGAAGCCTCCCGCTGCAGCGCTGGCTGGAGGATGCCGCTGACTCGGAGATCTCTGAGCACATTCGGCTGTCAGCAGCTCTCCCCAGACCCCATTCCCCCTCCGCCACGCTTGAGCACTCGCTTGTAGAGCTCCCCAGGCACGGGCTGGAGCCGGCGGGGATTACAAAAGGAGCGGGGATTACAGGGAAAGGCGGGATCTGTTGGAGCGGGGCCCGCGTGGCTCTGATGGGCGATTAGGGCCGCACAGATTGCTCCCGATGGAGATGTTCCCTGCCCTGTGCATCCCGTGGTGAACCTCGCTGTGGGGGCTCTGGGCTGTCCCTGCCACCGCTGGTGGGAATGGGGGGCGGGATGAATCCAGGGTGGATCGGCCGGTGGTGCTTCCCGATGCTGATCCCAGCAGAGCTGTGCTGCTGTCACCGGGGTGGATTGACACGGAGATGGAGACCACCTCTCCCTCTCCTCCTGCGGCATGAAAAGGGATGGAGGTGCCTCTGACGGGGCCCTGAGAACTCATCTGTTCTCATTATGCAAATAAGGAGGACGGCAATAATGGCCTTTGATGGAGAGCACGGCAACGCGAACCCCAAACAAACCAAGTGTCCCCGGGACCGTCCCCATTCCCTTTTATCTGGAATACCCATCAAGCACCTCCTAAATTCTCCCGCGCGCTGAAATGACCAAGTCATGAACCTCGTTTTGAAGGAAATGCTTTTGTTTTTCCTCCAGTTTGGAAAGCCTTCTCCTGTTTGTGGCTTTCTCCATCAGATTACCAATTTGCTCTCCCAAAGGAATTGCCAACTGTGTAGCAAAATCTCTACTTAGGGCAGCGCGTAAATGAAATATGTAAGTTATTTGAATTTGCAATGGGTTATACTGAAGTAAAAAATTTATAAGAAGATTTTTCTTTTAAGGGCTTATTTGGTTTGGGGTTTTTTGTTTGTTTGAGGGTTTGGGGTTTTTTGGGGGGGGAGTGTTTAAACTTTTACTGAGGGTGCAATCTGTTTTCTGGCATTTAACTGTCATGTAAACATCTCGTTTTCCCTCCTTTCCACTGCTGAAGGTCTTTATTCATCCAGGGTGAGAGACTCAGCTCCTCACCCTATTTCCTGACACTTCCTCATGGTTTTCTCCAATTCTTTTGTAGAAGAGTTGAGATTTTCTTTTTGAGTGGAAAAACACTTTTGCCCAAATACCAGCTGGATATTTCAAGCAGGACCCCTCTGCTGAGGTTCATGGGGAGGGTTCATCTCCTCCAGCAGGGAATTGCGATGGTGTTGGTGAGAAGGGGTTTGGTTTCACCTGAAACCACCCGGTGAAACGTGCTGGAATTGGAGTGTGGGGTTTGTGGGGCCCAAGACTTGGCAGTTTTGGTGAGGGGCTTGAGCCAGGCAGGGCCTCTGTATGGATGGTTCCTATGAGTTCCTGAATGCCCGCAGTCCATTCATTCCCGGGGAAGAAGGAAAAAGAGGAGAATCGGAACGAAGCGAGCAGGCGCGATCCTGGGGAGCCGTGTGGTGCCACGAGGCAGCCACGGCTCACCCATCACTCTGAGGGATGTGTCCAAGCCTTCTAATTAGGGAATATAACCGCGGGTCGGGAGCTTAAACTGGTTCTGACCTGTATTTTTTAATTAAGGCATTTTTTAATACAAGCCTTGCTTCGGGTCATCTGGTAATTCTAATCTGGACATAAAGCCTAACCTTGTTAACCCTCGATTGTTCCTGCTGCACTTTAAAGCCAGTCTTAAGGAAAACTGTCCCAAACATTAAACACCAGGCAGTCGCAGAGTCCCAGAGTGCTTTGGGATGGAAGGGATCTAAAGATTGTCTCATTCCACCCCCTGCCATGGACAGGGACACCTTTCCCCAGGCCAGGTTGCTCTTAGCCCTGTCAAACCTGGCCTTGAAATATCTCCAGACACTCTTTGGGATCATTGTCTTCAGCTGGCCAATGGCCCCTGATTCCACTTGGATTTTGCAGAGCAGAGGTTTTTGACAAAGGGCTCCGTGGAGGAGAGCCTTGTTCCTATCAGCAGATGGAACAAGTGATGAGCTCAGGGGATTAGGGGAAGAAAAGCAAGCAGTGTGCAGTTCTATAAGAACATTTGGTACGGGTTTCTGCTTATCCTGCAGTGTCCTGCACGTAGCAATATTGCAGTGAGTAACACAGAAATGCTAATCCAGTGTTTCTATACAGGGGGAAACAGCATTCTAAGTGCATTCCTTCACTCAGCCCAGAAGCCAAATCCGTGAAAAGCACATGTGATGTGCCCTGTCAGGCTTGGCTCTTTCATCTGGGATCGTTAAAATATTTTCACTAAGGGGAAGAAAAATTGCTGGGTGCTTTGTTTTTTTTCTTCATTTCTGGATAAAGATCTTCCCAAGGTGGGAAAACGCCCGCCTTCCATGTGACAGGCAGAAATGTGCTCTGTAGGGTGACCCTTGGGAAGGGTTTGGGCTGGGATTCCCTGGAGTGCAGCCATCCTAGAGCCAGTGACCATAAGTAAATACACAGGCAAAGGTTTTTTCCTTGCTTACCCATCCTGGGGTACAGCAGGAGAGTCAGGCAGAGAAACAACTCCCTCGTCATCTCGAACACAATGAAAAGAAATTGAGGAGTGGGAAGAACAAAAATTTGACTGGAAGAGGCTCAACACCCCCCAGAAATTCCTACCAGTTCTCCCAATTCCAGTGTTTCAAACAGGGCTCAATTTGCCACCTCTTTGCGGGGTGGAGGGAGTGTTTACAACACATTCCCTGCATTCCTTTTCCAGAAATGCTGTAAAATTGGGCTATTTTTTTTTCTTTCCCTTGTATGTGATGCAGAGAGTGACTCACATCTGGAAAATTTACCTTACACTGAGCTCTTCTCAGAGCAACTTACCTAAAGGGGACATCAAACGTGACCCTGAGTGTGCTGCCCCTCAAGGGGGAAGGGGGGGGTGCAAATGCACTTTTGTGTATTTGGGGTTAGTTTGGGTCATGATAACAACAGGAATGGAGAGAGATGGGCTTAGGTGGAGGATTTGTATGTTCTAGTGGAGGAGAACTGAGGAAATCAACATCAGGTTGTACCCAAGGGTGTGTTTTCCATGGCTGTGGTCTTCACTCAGCGTGGCAGGAGGGGGAAGGAAAAGCTCGATGTAGAGGTGTCCTCAACCCGTGCCCATCCCTGGAAGTGTTCCAGGCCGGGTTGGATGGGGCTTGGAGCAACCTGGGACAGTGGAAGGTGTCCCTGCCCATGGCAGGGGGTGGAATGAGGTTCAAGCTTTAAGGATTCCTCCAAACCGAACCATTCTGGGATTCTGGGATTCTATGAACCAAGGAGAAGGCCCAGCCAGGCACTGAAGACAGGAAATGGGCATCAAATTACAGCTTTCCAGAGATAAAAAGGGTTTAACCTTTGGAAGAGGTGTCTCCAAAGGATCCTGTGCATTTTTCTCAGCTCTCTCCTGGGTTTATATCCATCCTGCAGTGGCAGATTCCTCCCCAGCCCTGGCTTGTTGGGCTTGGTGGAGGAATTTCTACCCCAACACAAGGGGCCGGGCTGGGTGCCTGTAATGATTTCTTCCTGCTTGCAAAGCTTCTGCTTCAATCTGTGTCTCTTCCCACAAGCTGGGAGCCGAGCCCAGAGGGTGAAATTCCATATGATTCACGGATTAACTCCACCTTCGTTCCTGCAATCTGCCTGATTGCAAAACTTTAATTGGCTCGGGAAGGGGAATCTCTCCTTTCCCAAATTTGGGACAGTAGCCCCAGCTTCCCATCAAACCTGCAGCACAACTCCTGCTCTTCCCACCTCCTATGGAGTTGCTGCTGTCTCTCCTGGTGATATATGAGGGTGTCAGGGCTCGTTATGTCACATCAGGGGATGCAGTGGGATAAGAAGAGCTAATGGGATGAGGCAGGAGTCGTTTGGAAATGGAAGAGGAGAGAAAGGTTCTCCGTGCACCAGAGCACACATCTGTTTCGTGGCATAATTCAAATTAACTCGGGGGAATTCACCGCATCTCGTGTGTCTTCTGTGGTGACACACAACACAGAAATGAAGGCTTGGAGAGCTTTTATGAAAGCTCAGCAGCCACAGTGGGTTTAAATTGCTTTTTTTTTTTTTAATTCAAAAAAGAAAAAAAAAAAAGAGAGAAATTCTGATGGCAATTTCCTACTCTTGACTGATTCTCCATAATTTGTGCTCGCACTGATTGCAGCTTTATAAACAGGAATTCCAGGGCTCTGTATCTCTCTGTCAAGGGAGGAGATGTTTAGCTCTTCACTTTTCTCCCGGCTGAAATGTGAATCGCTGGTGTTTCATCCCTAGGGGTGCAGCAGGGAGATTAATTCCAGGGTGAGGAAGCATGACCTGGCTGCTCTTGGGCTCCAGGGAGATCTTCCAGCCTGCTCCAGGTGGCAGCCCACGCTGGCAGCATCTTCCTCTCCAGGACAAAGGGGGGTGGAATAATGATCTGGGGGATCTGTGCTGGGAATTCGGGATCTGCTAGGAATAAGAAGAACCTAAAGTAAGTCCTAAAACCCCCAAGGAAAGATCCCTTTGGGCATTGGGTGCTGGTGGTGTCCAAGATCTACCTCAGGTGGGGCTGGTCCAAGAGATGCTCAGTAGCAGCACAGGAATGGGGACCTCAGGTGTTGGAACCAGGTGCTTTAAGACCTGTGATGGAACCTGTGGTGAGGGTTCCTTTTGCCAATAAATAAAACTTTGGTTTTATTTAAGACCCCTTAAGCACTGAGGGATCTTCTCACCTCTGCTTCTGAGGAGGAGCGTGGTGGAGGTAGGTACAGGTAGAAGGGTCAAAGGCACGCTGTTAGGGACTGGAAAAGTTGGATTTGCTTGGTCTGGAGAAGGGAAAAGGGATTTTGTAAAGTGAAGGCAACTGTGGGCCTGTCCTTCCCCTGTGAGTGGTGAGTGGATGCTGCTGGTGAAGCCAGAGGGAGTCAAGGGGGAGACACCAATTCCTTCATCTGCTCCCAGAATAATTTTTTTCTGTTTTATTTTTGAAGGTATTTCACCATTTCTCAATCGTTTTTATTTTGCCTCTGCCCTGTTCGCCCCACCCCAAATGTCATTATTGCTGCAGCTGTGAGTCCAGCTGAGCAATTCTGTCCATGGGAAGAAGCACTTCAGGAGAGCCTCTTGTCTCCAGCCCCCTGGAGAAGACTTATTTCACTCTTATCTGTCTCCCATGCAGATGCCAGAACCTAGAAGAGGGATTACTGTGGGATTCTGTGTTCCCTTTTGGCTCCTGTGCAAGGCCACGTCCATCACGATCAGGTATCAGCTCCCTGTCACGTGAGGAGGTGTCTGGGGATGTTTCAAGAGGGGAGTTTTTGGGTTTCCCAGGTTGTGTTTCTGAGGGTCAACCTGAAAAATGTGAGGAGCCTTCCACCCTCTGCTTTTGGCCAGCTGCTTTCTTTCTCCCACAGAGGAGAGTTTGGGGCTGGAATTTGGATTTTAAGGCCAAATGCAATGGTTCCAGACAGCCCCTTTTTGCATTGTGAATGGGTTATCTCTTCTAGCTGGTTTTATCAAGCTCTCAGGCTGCCCAGCCCAGAGTTTGATCCTCGGGCAGGTTGTGTTTGGCTCTGATTCTTTTCTTCCTTAATCTCTGCATTTCCTGGCTGGTGGCTTTGGTAGCTGTTTCTTGCCATCCTGGCTCCCAGGGTTTGGGTTTGGGAAGGCAGCTGGAAGCAATCTAACAATGCAATGTCTTCAAAAAAAAGGTGGAGATTTCCCTTCTTTATCATCCTTGCCCTAATCCTGCTCTCCCTGTTTATCTAGTGCTGGCTTCAGCACTTGTCAGCCCCTGATTTAACTCGCTAACCTGGCAAAAAAAGGAGCCAACAAAAACACCAAATGATTTTATTTCTTTTATTCCTTTTTCCTGCTGTGTCTCTGAGTTAAAACAGCTCCATGTGGCTGGATGAGGAGCCCATCTCTGGAGGTTGCTGCTGCTGCTGGTGTTGGTAAAAGTCCTGCTGGCTTCCCAAGGGAGAGGGACCCAGGGTGTGAGTCCTTTGGCTGTCCCAGATTTACAGACATTGCCCAGGCTGAGTCCTTCTCCATTTGCTGAGCAGAAGCTTTGGTGGGGAAAGTCCTTCTGGGTTCATGGTGGTCCCTGCTCCTGTGCCTTGCTCTGCTCCCTGCCTTCCTGTGGCAGCTGCTGTTCTGCTCCTGGTTTTTGGGGATGAAGGGGTGAAGGGTTTTTCTGCTCTGGACGCAGATTTCGCCTTGGGGTGTTTGTGATGTGCAGATGAGGGATTTGTGTGGTGCTCAGCTTCACAAAAATGCAGGTTCTTCTCCAACATCCTCTGCTTTCACTGCGAGAAGAACATCTCCAGCTCCACCTCGAGCTGGTCTGGAAAGATTCTATTTCTTTATTTACTTACAGCTGACTTTTTTGGGTGGTGCAGTTCATTTTACCCCGTGGAAAAACATCCCTAAACCTTGCATCTGGTTCTCAAAATGTGGGCATGTCTCTGGCATCTGGATACCCAGATGCTTGGCTTTTCCTTGGGATGAGGGAGTTCACCACATTGTTCTGGCTCTTCTCCCCCTTCTCCTGCGTGGTCAGAGGGTTTGAATGAGGAGGGCTGTATTCATTAAACTGGGAAAGGTTGGTTTGCTGTGCTTGTGGTCTGTGTTGGGTGGCTTTTCCAGGGAAAAGGTGTCTGGGACACCAACAGGCCTGGATGGTGCAGCTCCCAAGTCGGCAGGGAAAGGGTGGCTGAGCTGGAGGCAGGTGGAGCCGTGTGGGAGAATGCCCTGCTCCCCTCGTGGATGGCTGCAGCAGGAGGGTCCCCTCCTCCTGAGGCCAAAAAAAAAGAGCAGGAAAATCGGCAGGGAACAAATAGGTTTTGTTTTCCTTTCCTGGATGGAGTATTTCAGCTTCACCTTCCTCCTGATGGCTGTGGAAAGTGAGTTCAGCAGGCTCCCAGGGCTTGGCTATTCAAGTTTTCCAACATAAAAACTTTGCTTTTTCAGGGCTACTTTCCTCCTTGAACAAAAGGGATATTGTCCAGGGAAGGATTTTGATTTTATGCTTCTTAAGTCGGGAAACTTCTTCCTGCAGAAGCTTTCTAGTGGCTTTCACAGCACGTTTGCTCCTGCCATCTCTCTGGGGGTGCTTGGCACTGTCCCCGAGCTCGGATCACTGCAGGGAGCTGCACCCCTGGTCCCTCACGTTAGCCTGGCTCTCTCAGGAAAGCAAAAAAAATGTGGAATAACCCTCAGACTGCAGCATCCACCCTGTCCCTGGTGCATGGATTGGATGCCAGGGACTCATGGTGCACCCTGGAGTCCTGTGGGATAATTTATCCGGCCTTTCCCTTGTGAAGATCTATCCAGAGGTTCTGGGTAACAACCACCCCTGCAGACAGAGCGGTTGTGGCAGCAACTGCCACCATTGTCCAGCTCATCTTCAGGTTTGTGGTGTCACTGGACATCCCATGTGAATTCCTTGTGATGGTTGGGAAGATGGACTTGGGCTGGGAGCAAGAGTCAGCTGCAAAAAAGGAGTATCATAAATAGATACACTGTTGTGGTTTGGGGTTTTTTATCCTCACGTCTTTGTCCCATCTTTGCTTCCAGCCAGCCTGGAACAGCAAGAGAAACCCAAACTCCCCTCAAAGGGAGGATGGAAGGAAGGAGGGCTCTTGTGCTTTATTCCTAGGAAAAGGACAGGCATTTGTCATTCTGCAGGAGCCTGGTGTAAGTCAGGCTGCCAGACATTTATGACAGGAATTTGTGTGATTCACGGCTGGGATTGCTGCTCCAACCCAGCAGGGATTTCGGAGCAGCCATGCTGGAGGCTGGCCTGAAGGAGGGCTTGGCATGCAGGAAGGCTGTGCTTCCATGTGGCTTGGTACTACCTCCCCAAAGGAATATTCCAGAGCAAGGGAAGATGGTCGATATCAATCTTTTCCTGCTGCTGGCAGATCCTAATCTCCCAAAGGAGTGCTGGGGCTCCAAGTGGAGCTGTCACAGCTTTCCCTTCCCGGGGCACCTTTCCTGATCTCTGGCTGAGGGCCACCTGCTTGTCCTGAAGGCACCAGATGTTGAGATGTTCCAGGCTGTTGGTGGCCCTGGATGAATCACCCACATGGGTGCACATGAGGGATGTGGTGGCAGCACCGTTTGCCAGCAAAAGGCTTAGCCTGGGCCATGGAGACCCTCTCCATATTCTTCCCCCAGGAGCCATTTCAGTCTGGTTTTATTGTTAAAACTTTTGGGTTTTCCTGCCTGTTCCTGGAGGGATGCTCTCCTGGCACTCAGTTGCTTGGGATTGCCATGTTTTGGTTTTCTCCCGCTCCCAGCAATGTCTGTTTTGTGCTTCCTCCCCCTTCTGGGATTTTATTGTGTGTGTATTTATCCTTTTTTTGCCCTCCTCTGCTTTTCTAAACATGTTGAGCTTCGTTAATCTCGATGATCCCAGATTCCCTCCATAAGAGTATTAAAAAATGGGTTAAAGGAGTGAGGCATCTCCACCCATGTCCAGACACAATTGTGAAATGGTGAGGAAGGAGGGAGAGAGATTCAGCACCACTGATTAACCTTATCTCTGGCCAGTTGTCATCCCCAGCCCTTTAAATCAACGTGGCAAAGGAGCAGCACCCTGGCAGACCTTTGCAGCCCCATCAGGCAGGGGACGAGCTCAGTTAGAGCTCCCCATCCATCTGAAATGAGGTGAATTCCCTGCCAAAGGGTGACCTCTCTGTGCAGGGTTTTGTGCTCAAAGCACCCTTTGGCTTCACTGGAAGGCAAAAGGGGACAGATGTTGGAGATCTCATCCTGGAGGGACAAAAGGGGAAATTCTACTCTAAGCAAAATCCTCCCTCGTGTCCCGCAGCTTCCTAAAACTGCTCGGTTGTGACCTGCAGATATTTATCTCTCCCCTCCTCTCTGTGTTTGTGCATTTATAAACGTGTACATACAAATGTATGTGGAGAGTGTTTTAGTCTGTTCCCAGTGCATTCGTGTTATTTCAACAGTAACAGTAGGACTGGGGCCAGAAAATTCATCATTGTGAGAGCTCAGCCCTAAAATTCATCATTATGACAGTTCAGCCCTACAAATACCATCATCTTCTGGATGTCAAAACATTGGTGGCTTCTCTGATGTCCTGTAAGGATGCTTGATGCAAACCATCCTTATTGCCTCATCGATATGAGGGCCAATTATCAAATTAACGCACACGACCAGAAGCCACGTGCCTGATTCTGTTGGAATTACAGGGAGATTTTGGCAGGATTTTGGCTGAAGGCTCGGGCAGCAGCTGGGTGGGAGAAAGTAGGCCCAGCCTAGCAAATCTGCCTTTGGTGTCTCTTGGGACCAGCCCTGTGGAGCAGAGCAAGACCCAGGAGCGAGGCGGGAGAAACAGCAAGGAAAGGGAACTGGGAGTTACAGATCCCAGCATGGGCTGGGTTGGAAGGGACCTTCAAGACCATCTCATTCCACACCCTGCCACAGGCAGGGACACCTCCCACTACACCAGGTTGCTCCAAGAGAAAATTCTGAGGGCTGGCTCAGGGATGTCAGAGCAGCTGCCAAAGGAAGGTGTTGCCAAGGGAATTTTCCAGGTCTGAGCAGCCTCGCTTCCCTCTGGGGAACACAAAGGTATTTTTCTCTGACTTCCCCTCTGGATTTCAGGTTTGCCCTCGTGGGTGTTGAGGCAAGTTTGTTTATTACGAACAATCTAAATATTGTGGTGCATGTGTATTCCAGTCCGTATGCAAATGGGAATTGCCTAATCCATTTTTGTTTTCTCCTGCAAACGATTTCCCCTCTGCCTTCCGTGTAAATCAGGAGTATGTTCTCCAACGTTGATAAATTCTAGGCTCATCTAACCCTGGTGGGGGAAGAACTGGACTCTCTGTGTTTATAAACAGAGAGCGAAAATATATATCTCTCCACACAGAGTTTACATTCCACGTGGGTTCTCTGGCCAGGGTGTCCAATAAAAGAAAAATATGTATTTCTTGTCAAAAGGTGCTGGAAACATCTGGCTGGGTGGCACCATCCCCAAATCCCATGAGCGGGATCCAAAGGAGGCCAAGCACAATGCAATTTGGGGTGCTTGCTAGGGACTAATAAGCTTTGTGATTAAAATCAATCAAAAGCAGGAAAATTGGGCCCTGGGGCTCTTAGGAGAAGGCTTGGTGGTGTCTGAACGTATTAATTAATTTTAAAAGTGTTCTGATGCCGTTTTTCTCATGGCTATCTGTGCACAGTTGTCATCCCAGGCGGTTCTAAACTCACTTGGAAGAATTTCTGGCAGGTTGCTAAGAGTCTGAGTGGAGAAATTATTTAAATCATTCATTATTGCTGTTGCCTGCTCTCCTGTCCCACCACTTCACTGTTCTTTTACCAGGTGTCAAGGCAGCTTCTTAGCAGGGATTAGAAACTGGCTGGAGATGAGGAAAGGGAACTTTAATATCTATGGATAGGAGAAAACAAAAAAAATAATTTAGTGGTTGATGCATCAATCAGCTTCTGCATCTTGGGCCAGCAGTTGTACAAGCCCTTGCTGTGATTCTGATGTGACAAATCTTTTTTTGCTGTGCCCACACTGTAAAATTATCTGGGTAACCTCTGATTAGACTCCAAGGGTGAAATACAGCCAGAAAAATCCAATTCTGTGCATAAAGCACAAAGTTCTCTCTGGCCCAGCGTTGAAGTGCTCTTTCCAGCAAAAACAGATATAAAACCAGAGGTTTTCCTGGATTACTTTGAGGGAAAATGTTGGGAAGGTTTGGAGGATGGACACAGCATTTAAGCCCCACCGGGCACTTTGAACACTTGACAGTTGTGTAGGGACAAGTCCCAAGCTTATTTTTTCCTTTCCTTGCACTTCTGCAAAGTAAAAAACACTTGAAGGGGGATGCGTGTCAGTGTTTGTCTTTCACCTCCATGGAATATTTTCCTCCATGATCCATAGTTTGGCTCACGGCTCTTCATAATCCGCCGCACTCTTCCCTCGGCGCGTACGGCCCCGTCCTCGGAGATCCCTGCTGGAAATCTGTTTGACAAAAAAATGAGGTGATTTTCTTCCTTCTCCGATATCCCCAGGCTGGTTTGTTTTTAAGAACAAGTGGGCTGGAGGGAGAGAAGATGCTCCAGTTGGTACATCCTTGATAAATGACCCTGGGTGCCGGCCGTTCCGCCGGCATCACTGACCGGATCACCCTCTCCCTTTGAGGAATGAGGACAAAAGCAGGGTTTAAGGGAAGTCGCCAGCCTCATCGTTCTTCCCACGTTTCCCCCATAGCTGCTAAGTGTGCGTGGGGCATCTTGTCGGTCATGAACCCTGAGGGCCGGTCCTTGGCTGCAGAACTCCCTAAAGGAAGAATTTTCCCAGTGCTAATCTTCCTGGCAAGGAGCACAGGCTCAGTTCATGCAGTTGTTGTTTTTATCAGTCACCGAATGCTCTGCGGCTCAAGCTGGGTGGTCTCTGAGACGTCGCACGTGACTCACGTGGGCTGGGTTGGGGAGAGGAGAGGCTTTTATGGTTGGGGAGGAGCATACGGGTGTGGGACCAGCCAAATTCCTCATGGAATCTGGGGAGCTGAAGCCCCTCCTCACGTGGTTCAGCAGAGGGGAACTGGAAGGGGCTGCCTTGCCCAGAGTTCTCCTGTCCATCTCTTGGAGGAGTAGCCACAGAGAGCTGTCATTCCTGGCAGGATTGCGTCAGCCAAATCTCACTGGAATGGTCTCTCCAGGAATGGGGCTGATGAGCTCTAAAAAAGCCACCTGGGGAGTGCTGACTAAATTCCCTTATCGTGGGCAGAGCTGACCTGAGAGGACTTCTAGACCTGGAGCCAAGGGAGGCCTGAGGGGATCCACTTCAGGTCTCTGATTCAAATAACCACATCTTGCTGAGATCCCACCTCAGGCAAAGCCCCAGGGAGATCTCCTGGCCCCTAAGGGTGGCTCTTTTATCCTCCAGTTGGATTGAGTGTGGTCAGCAAAGTGACCCTGTGGTCCGGTGACCAGTGGGAATGACCAGCAGCGCTGGCATTGCTGGAAGCAGTTTGGGAGCCTTCTCCAGCAGAGAGCTTAAAGCTGGAAACACTTGGAGGGCTTCCACTTCCCCGGGCATTTATTTAGAAGCAAATAAAGAGGGTGATGGGGTGGAAATTATCTTCAGCAAGGGATTGCTCTTTTCCCAGCCTTTTTTCCCTGCTACTGAAAGCATTTCACAAACAACTGATGAAGTTTTGCATCATCCCGTGGCAGCTGGAAGTGGCAGTAGATCATTGCTTTATTTCCCTCTTCAGCTGGAAAATCTCAGCCAGTCTTCAGCAAATCAGGAGGTGCAGGTGGTTAATGGGACATGTAATTGAAAAAGAAGGGAAAAATAAAATCTCCGTGTGCATGGAGAGTCATGGAAAACCCTGAGAAAGGGATTGGCGACAGGTAGGAAAATTCCTCTGGTTTTCCAGGGATGGATACAGCAGCTATCACTGGCTTGGCCCCAGAGCCTTGGGCAGCAGAATTCCATCTGCTGGTGGTGTCACCTTGTCTGAGGAGGGACAGCCCACCCCACCCCACGGATGTCCTGGAGTTTGACTGGATTGAGCTGCACAGCCAGCTTGGGATGCAGGCCAACTGGATGCTGCACTAGAATTCAAGTTGGACTAGTTGGATCTTGCTTGGGCTTGGACTCCATCCTTAATTTCTTTTGCGTGATCTTCTCTTGGGAAGCTTTAGAGAAAACCAGCAGTTTGTTACGGGAACGTCTGGATCTCCTCCAGGGATCCTCATCGTGCTGTGGACTACTGTGCACCGCCAAAATAGCCCTGGCCACCTCTTGCCCTTCCCCAGGCACGTGCTTGTGCCCCATCTCCGGGTGTTCCGTCCCTGGGTGTTCTCCCTGCCCAGAGCACGTTCAGCAGCTGCCGTCGTTTGGGAATGGAGGGTCTCCAAGTTGGATGCTCGCCCACCCTTGGATGGAGACCATCAGAGCTCGTCTGCTGTGGAGCAATGAGCTGCGAGAGGCTCTCAGGCATCCGAGTTTCCACAAGGCAGGAGTTCTCTTCGGAGGGATCCAATTCCCTCTTCCCTCCCATTCTTCCGTCTGCAACCTCTGCCTTTTGGGTTTAAATCGTGGAGGTGCGGGAAAGCCCAAATATCCGGATCTCTGCAGGGCAGGAGGCTTAGAGGATGAGGTGACCCTGGGAGAGGCATGGAAATTCAGCTCTTTTGGATTAAGTTGTGCTATTTTTTTCCAGGTTTTCATGAGGAATAATTATTGTTCTAAATAATACTTTTTCCTCCCACCTCCCATGTAATTTTCCATCTCCCCACCAGAGAAAGGGGAAAGAGGATTTGTGAGGAAAGCAAAATGGTTTTGCTTTTGGTTTCGTTTCATTCCTTAGAAACTGGCTTGTTTTCTGAGTGGAAAACCAGATAAAATTAGTGTGGAAGTGGAAAATATTCTCCCTAGCTGTAGGGATGCTGCGTGGCAAAACACTTTTGATGGAGACTAATCCAATTACTCTTGATTTGGCAATCCTGAAGGGTTGCCAAACCCATCCTTTTCCTGAAACTGAGGTCCCTGAATGTCCCCATGTTCCAGGAATGCCAGGATCTCACGGATGCTGCCAAGTGCATTGGTGCTGTGTTGTTGCCCTTCCAGAGGTAATATTTCCAATTTCAGCTGTAGGGCTGCAATAAACACCATCCTAAAAAAACCCAAAATGGGAGAAACTGGGATATTTGCTATCTCTGGCAGAGGATGTAGGGGAGATGGTCATTCCACCATCACCCTTTAACTCTAAACCCCAAAAAGGACCATCCCACAGGCAGGTTTGACTCTTTCACCTCTTCCTCCCATGGAAGGCATTTCCAGCTTTACACTTTCCTGAAGTGATTTCCTCCTTCAGCCCTGGCAGTGGTTATTCCCAGATGCTCCATCTCCCATCCCAGGAGGTGTCTGACTGCTTTAAGGATTGGAGAGCAACCCTGAGGGCATCTGAGTGACATCCTACAACTTGACAGGAGCGCTGTCGCCTTGGGGAGCGTTCCTATGCCCAAGCCGGGTGGAAACACGGCTGGAGCAGGGCCAGCAAAGGGAGGCAGGAAGGATGAGGAGCTTGGAAGGTCTTCCACAGGGGGTTCACCAGATTAGGGATGTTTAATTTACTGAGGAGAAGAGTAAGGGATGCCTCGGTGGGTTTTTGAAACAGTGAGTGATGCGGAGAAGGTCAAGAAACCACTGCTGTCTGCCAGCTCCTGTATTTTATAGGATACCTGAAAGGAGGGGTGGAATATTAAATAGTATTAAATCAAATGTTTAAAATAGGGAAAAAAAGAGGGGTTTTCAAGTCAGTGCTCCAGCTGTCCTTGAGTGATGATGTTAGGACAGATGTGTCCAAGTTTTGGGAGCAACATTTCTCCGTGGTCCACAAAGGATTGCAGAACAATCTTCTGCCTGCCCCAGAGGCAGCTGAAATAATTCCCAATGGATGTGGAAATTCAGCTGAGGTTTTTTAGGATTTAAGGCTGAAACCTTTAAAAGATGGTTTAGGAGTTTTGCCTGCCTGGCAATGTTGGGATGTGGTGAATAACCCATTGGAAAAAGGACGTGGATGAGGAGCCATGGCTTGCTCTCTAGGAGCTGTGTGAGGCTGGTGTTCCAAAGAGACAAATGGGGTTGGCACGAGCTGTGTCACGAGTTCAGTGTAACCCTGTGGTTCCACTGTCACTTAAAGCCGCACTGATTTACCCCGGCAAAAATCTTTGCTGGGTTGGGATGCCTGATGAGAGGGATTTGCTTTCCTGGGATGTTGCAGCAGAGTGGTGATGTGGTTGTGCTGAATCCTGGTCTGGCAAGGGTCCTGCACCTCTGGGATGGAGCTGAAACTCCTGCAGGCTCCTCTTGGAGGTGATGGAGGGAGCGAGAGAGGCTTTCCAGGCTGGGTCACCTGGCTTTGGATGTGGGAGTTGGTGTGTGGCACCTTGCTCTGCTAATGATGCTGCTTTTGACCCCTTCCCATTTCCCTGCTGACGCTGGAGACCTTCTGCTGTGCTCTTGGCTTTGTTTTAATCTTCAGTAGTGGCAAAAGAGAACAAACTGATGCTTTGCTTCCACCTCAGTCCGAGGATGCTCCTCAGATCGGGGATAAGGGATGGATTTTCTCCAGCCCATCTCAAATGCCCACGGGCCAAAGCTCACAGAGGCTTTGGTGGGTGTTGCTCTAAGATTCCTGTCTCAGGAGCACTCCCAGGGGAGGGATGTGTAAAATGAGCAACCAGGAGCTTGTCTGGGCAGTGGGTTGCAGCAGCAGGGCTGGGACAGGAGCACGGGAGGAAGGCTGGGAGCTGTTTGGGGACATCAGGCTGCGGTGCCGTGCCATCGCTGTCTGTCGCAGCACCGAAGTGCAAAACGTTTTTAACAAAAGTGCTTGTGAAAATCCCTTCTCCAGCTCTCTTGGATCCCCTTTAGGCACTTGGAGGGGCTCTAAGATCTCTAGAGTTTTCTCTTGTCCGGGTGAACACTCCCAGCTGTCCCAGCCTGTCTCACCCCAGCACCCCAGGCCAGCCAGCAAAGCCCAGCCCTTAATTCGATGATAAATCACACAGCTGGAAGTGTTTCTTTGACAGGGAAACACTCAAGGGCCATTACCAAAGCCACCAGCCAGTGGGATTGCCCACGGGTTTTAGAGAAGCTGTGAGATGGGGCATCCCTCTTCCATGGGGCTGGGGTGCTCAGACCACATTCCTCTCCTTGGAAAGTGCAAGGCAGCAGCAGCACGAAAGGGTTTGTGTGACTGTTTTTCAAGTGCAGGACAGCTGTGAAAGGTTAAGGAAAGTTGATTAGAAAGTTGGGGGGCTGCTCCCTCCTGATCTGCTGCTCTGTGTCAGGTCTCTGTGTGTGTTTGTTAAAATACGAGTGGGCGCAGCACACCCTGCCTTGCTTTGTGCCACAGAAAAATCCTGTTTCTGTGGAAACTGCAGGGAATCAGCTGTGCTGAGACCATCCAGGTGGAGTTAAGCTGAGCCTGGTACAGCCTGCCAGAGAATATCTCCTTACAAAAGCCAGACATGAATCATTTTGATGAAGGGGTTTTACCCACCTGGTCCTATCGTTCCATGGCGTGGTTAACCTAACACCGAGAGTAAAAAATTCAGCTGTCTTTCAGCTCCATCCAGCAGAAAACGTGGCTCTCTCCCTCTTCCCCGCCAAGCTTTGTCAGGAGCAGAGGTAAGGCAGCAGGATTGTCCATGCTGGCTGACCGACAAATGATCGTAGAATCGTGGATTCTGTGTTTAGGCATGATGTGTTTTGTGGCATTTCATCTTTTTCCTGCTTTATTACCTAGAAAATGTGGCTTTGGCTCAGAAGACGCTCAGAGCAAAGGATGGGGCTTGGAGCAACCTGGGATAGAGGAAATTGTTCCAGTCCATGGCAGGGGGTGGGACTGGATGGGCTTTAAGCTCCCCAAACCATTCCATGATGATTTTATACACAGAGCCAAGTTACTCCTCCCAGCAGTGCTTGGGATTTATCGTGGGGCAGGTGTTGGCTTTTGGTTTCTCTGTCAGTATCCAGCCACCTTTAATATTAAAATATTAAACTGGTTGAAAATATTCTTCCTTCTTACAGTGGCCCATGTTTTGTTTAAAAACAAGGAGCATGTGCAAAGTGGAATTTGTCATGGTAAGACATGAAAAAAAAAAATATAACCAAGCCTTTGAAACCTCAAAGAAGTTGTGGGATTGGTCTTGGCAGGAAATGAAAAAATTTCCTTTTCCTTGATATTCTTCTCTTTCCTTTTTAATTTTTTTAAAATTATTATTATTTTTCCTAAGACGATGCAATTTCCTGAGTCTCCCTGATCTGAGCTGTATAATCAAAAGGAAGGGAAGACAAACTGGGATAGCTCCTTCCTGTAAGGAAATGATTTCCAATCTTTATTTGAATGTCCCATTGCTTTGCAGGCCTTATCCTTCAGATATGACTGGAAGTATTCTTTGGCAAAGGTCCTGCTTGCAGAGAGAAGGGCTGGGGATGGAGGGAAGAGAGGAAAGTCCCAAGGTGGAGAAAAGGCTCCCAAATAAATTTTCCTGTGTTTTGCAGCACATTCCTACAATCCAAACAGTGCTTTAGGTTTGTTTTTTGACATCATCCCCTGGCTTGTGTATTTGGGCACCTCAAGCTATTACTTTTCTTATCTGATTAATATTAATCCTGGAATGATTTGGGTTGGAAGGGACCTCAAAACTCACCCCATCCCACCCCCTGCCATGGGCAGGGACACCTTCCACTAGCCCAGGTTGCTCCAAGCCCCATCCAGCCTGGCCTTGGACACTTCCAGGGATCCAGGGGCAGTCACAGCTTCTCTGGGCACCCTGTGCCAGGGCCTCCCCACCCTCACAGGGAAGGATTTCTTCCCAATATTTCATCTAAATCTGCTCTCTTTCAGTTTGTCTCTTCCTTTCCAGGCCACATTCTGGGAGTAATTAAAACTTGCTCCATTAGTAAATGGGAATATTTTGCATCTTTCAAAGCAGCCTGGGACTTTAACAGCAGTTACTGGAGGGGGAGCCAAGCAAATGCAGGAAACTCCCCCAAAACCAGATTTTCCAAAAGGATGCAAAGCTTCGTGTTTCAAGTACCCTCCAAGGAAGCTATGGAAAACTGCCATGGTGTAGTTTGGTTAGGAATGGGATTTCAGGAAGGCTCGTGACTGCGTTGAAAAATGGTCCTAGACTTGATGCTGACAGATTTTGCCAGCGGGACTCATGATCCTTGGCTCCAACCAGGACTTGCAGCCATTTTGGGAGCAGGAAAACACTGGAAAATCTGTCACTTGCAGCAGTTTTTCAGCCACATCTGAAGCAGTGTTATGAAACGGGTCTGGGTTGGGTTCCCACATCAAATCGGGAGGCCACAGCTCCAGATTTGGGGCGTCTCATCCAAACTGCAGCCTGCTTTTCAAAACGGTTGGATTTGCAGCTCTATTTTCAGCCTGCTTGTAATGGGAAAATGGCTTTTATTTTGGATGATCCCCAGGAGTTCCTCTATCTTGCTGATTCCCAGATTTGTGCAGAAAACCTGGTATTTTTTTTCAACTCTTGTGTTCTTTCTGCATAATCCAATTGCTTCTGCTTTTGGCTGGCTCAAACTTCCCGCTAGAAAAAAAAAAAAAAGTGGGAAAAGTTGCATGGTCTTTGAAAATGCAAAGAAATTTGCATAAGAGCAAAGCCTTGCATCCCTGGCAGTGTCCAAGGCCAGGCTGGATGGGGCTTCGAGCAACCTGGGCTAGTGGAAGGTGTCCCTGCCCATGGCAGGGGGTGAAATGAGACGAGCTTTAGGATCCCTCCCAACCCAAAGGATTCCACGAAAGCTCAGCACAAGAACCTTTTAGTCAAACCCTGCTCCTTATTTTCATTTTCAGCCAAAGAAATTTCCCTCTGTTTCAGGAGTTATGGCCTGATCCAAGGAAAAGAAAATGTAATTCTTACGGAACTTCTCAACAACAAGTTGTCTTTGTCATTTACTGGGTGTTTTGTAGCATAAACCCCCCCCCAAATACTCAGGAAATGTTCCCTTTAATGCCCTTATGGAAACACACTCCTGCCCTTGGAAAAAGCCAGCAGGAAATCATGCATGGAATTGATGATCTTTGAGGTCTTTTCCAGCCTTAATCGTTCCTCGTTGTTCACTATTTAAACGGCATGTTCAGTATCAGTAAATGCTGCACAAATGTGGTACTTTAGGCTAAAATTATTTGACTTGTAAAACTTTAAGAGATTGTTGAAAACCATTCTGGCGCTTGCTAGGGGAAAATAGAGGATTTGAGCTTGTATTGGGATTTTTTCCTGCTTGTTTCCACAACAAATGGCAGCTTGTAATGCACATATTTGAGGCTCCTTGATATTTACCTTGGCCTTATGGGGGGATCATTTTTGGGTTCTTTGAAAAAGTGTGGGGAAAAGGTTTAAATCACTAAAAATCGATTTAAATAATTTAAATCTATGTAAATCATAGAATTGTTCAGGTGGGAAAAGCCCTCTAAGACCATTAAGTCCAACCATTCCCCCAGCACTGCCAAGGCCTCTCCTCATCCATGTCTCCAAGTGCCACATCCACATGGCTTTTAAATCCCTCCAGGGATGGGACTCCCCCACTGCCTGGACAGCCCCTTCCAGGGCTTCACAACCCTTTCCATGAAGAGTTTTTTCCTAATCTTCAATTTAAACCTCCCCTGGCCCAGCCTGAGGCCGTTCCCTCTCCCCCTGTCCCTGTTCCCTGGGAGCAGAGCCCGACCCCCCCAGCTGCCCCCTCCTGTCAGGGAGTTGTGCAGAGCCACAAGGTCCCCCCTGAGCCTCCTTTTCTCCAGGCTGAGCCCCTTTCCGAGCTCCCTCAGGAATTCTCCAGCCCCTTCCCAGCTCCGTTCCCTTCCCTGGACACGCTCCAGCCCTCAATGTCTTTATTGAAACAAGAGGCCCAGAGCTGGGCACAGGCTGTGGAAGGAACTGGGTGCTGTTTTGCAATATTTTCCACCAATTCCACTATTTTAAAATTTTTTCCACTATTTTCCAGCTGCCAGCCCTTCCTTTACTCTCAGTCCAGCCTCTTTCCCACGTGGGTGTCTGTAGACACCATTTGATCAGCAGTAACATCCCAAAAGCTTTATTTGCTCTGTCCCTGGAGAATGAGTCAGTGGGAGGTCTGGAGTTAAGGAAGGACATGCATAAAGGCTGAGGGTGGGCTTGAAATTAAGAGGAGGCATCTCCCAGCATCTCCTTTCCATGGGAGCAGAGCAGGACAGGCTTTGCTGTCCTGGAGAACAACACCAGCTCTGGGTTTTGGGCATCAGGGAACGGCCTGGTGCATCTGCCTGGATGGCAAAGTGTTGGTCTTGCCCTCCACCAGGACCTGTGCTCTGTGTGAAAGGTTGGAAAATAAAAATAAGAAAAAACGTTCACATAAATGTATCCATCACTTCACATCCGTCATTTTTTCCAGCCTGGAGAAGAGAAAGCTTTGGGGTTTTTCCAGGGCCTGAAGGGAACCCACAAGAAAGATGGAGAGAGACTATTTACAAGGGATGGAGTGACAGGACAAGCAGGAATGGCTTCCCACTGAAACAGAGAAGGTTTAGGTGGGATATTGGGAAGAAATTCCTCCCTGTGAGGGGGATGAGGCCCTGGCACAGGGTGCCCAGAGAAGCTGTGGCTGCCCCTGGATCCCTGGAAGTGTCCAAGGCCAGGCTGGATGGGGCTTGGAGCAACCTGGGACAGTGGAAGGTGTCCCTGCCCATGGCAGGGGGTGGGATGGGGCGAGTTTTGAGGTCCCTTCCAACCCAAACCATTCTGATTCTGCTTTCAGGACCTTCCCTGACAAACTCAGGGGTTTTTGGAGCTCCTCTCTGCTCTGCAGCAGCACACAAGGAGGAGCATCCCTGCTCCACGATAAATCAGTGCTGCCCAGGGCTCTGCAAGCTTCAGAAAAGAAAATACTGGAAGCTCTTTCTTGCCCAAGACGAATCTCTGTGTATATTTACACACAAACATAGAATGGATGTGTCTATATATTGTTAATGTATCTGTGAAAGAAGCTTGTCTCGAACCACAGCACGCAGCTTCTCCCTGTCAGCAGCCTTCCCCCCAGGCTGGGCTTCCACGTGGGGACCAGATGTGCCCACCCCAAAAGTTCTGCTCGCTTCTGTACACTCTCTTTTAGGTTTTTTTTTTTTTCCACCCCACTGAAGTACAGCACGAGCCATATGGGCCAACCCTCCAGCTGAGGCTGAGCAGGAACCAGGAGTGATCGCTCAGAATGCCATAAATAGCTAAAGAGCTGTTTCCAACAGTCAGGAGGGATATGTGAATCAGGAATAAACTCTCCCACCAGTTTGTAGACATTCCAGTTGCTTGTTTTAATATCTTCATGTGGCTTTTTCCCCCACCCCTTCGCTTTTCTTGGTGGGAGGTGACGCAGAGAACAATGAGCAAGGGGCCCGCTCTGGTTATCTGAAGAAGAATGAAAAACAAGGCGGGGGGAAAAAAAAAGGGCTGGGATTCTTCAAAAGGAGCCTAGGAGAATTAGAGACCTCAGGCATTTTGGGAACTGCATATTCAGTTGTTTGAGGGGACCCTGAAAGATCCCATCCTCACGATGCTGGCAGAGGATGCAAGGATTTGGGGATGCACTGCCAGCTTGCAGCCTTTGGATGAACTTCCAAAGCTTTCGTGAGCTGTCTCAGCCAGCCTCCCCTTCTTCTTGACAGCAACCAAAGCTGTCCAAAAAGTACAATTCCATGGAATGAAATGTCCTGATGGTTTTCTATTTGCTTTTGTTCCAGATGAGGGAGAAAAGTCCAAGTTTTTTCACTGAGTGGAAGTTTTTGTGAAATAGAGTCAGAAACACTGGACTGACCTGATTGAAGTGGAAAATTTAGTGTAAACACCAGGTAAAAGTGATACAAATCATAGATATCCAGAATGGAAGGAAAGGATGGAATAATCAATATGAAGAAGGAAGAAACTAAGCTTTTGGGTCTGAACTTAAAGATTTTGCTGTCCAACTCCTTCAAAATCAAAATTCTCCCACAAACTCAAATGAATTTGGATGAATGGGAATTTACTGCTGAAAAACTGCTGTGGGATTTTTTGTGGTTTGCCCCAAACACAGCCTGCTCTCACATCTGAGCCCATCATTATAACACAGAGCTCGTAAGCACATCCAAAATTTGGGATCCAGCTCGGAGTCTGGCCCTGCTTTGAGCAGGAGGTTGGCTTAGAGACCTCCTGAGGTCCCTTTGGACTTAGGTGATGTCCACAGTCCGTGGAAAAGACTAATTTTGCTAAGGGATCGAGGAGGGAGGAAAAAAGCAAGAGAGGAGAATTAAAATGGGGTAGATGAACGTGTTTATCAAAGCCATGCCTAGAAGGGAAAAAGCAGGAATAGAGCTTTTCCACCCTTTCTAGGCTGCAAATTTAAAATTCCTTCCATCTTTTCTACCAAAATATGGGTTGAAAGAGGACTTCAAAGTCATCTAGTCCAACCTCAAAGTGATGTCCTCCAGCCACCCTACAGACCTCAGTTTAGTGGTGGAGATGGGATTTTCCAGGTGCGGTGTCTTTGGGAAGGCGACGTCTGCGACTGTGGGGTGCACCCATTAATGGGGAAGGCACAGCTCGTTAAGCAACAGGCCATTAACTTTACCCATTTTGCTTTTATAGAGAGGAGAGGAAAAGGCAGCCAGAATTCCCAAATCGTATGGAGGTGATGCCTTAGGTTTTAACTTTCATATTTTTCAAATCCTGTACTGCCTAGTGTGTAACTCTGAAGTTTCTTGTAGCCTGTTCACTTCTGCTCTCTCATGCTAGGTAGACATAACAAAGCCTCTCCAGGCCTGCTCTCCAAGGACACTCAGACCGTCCTAGGCCCAAAAGTAGAAACCAAAAGCTTCTAAAGGGGGGCAAGCTTGGGGAAATTACATCATTAACTGAAGCTTTAGTTGGAGAATTAACCCTGATATGCAAATGAACCAAACTTATAAAAGTGTGAAGAACTCCTGACCTGTCATCCATCTTGGGATCCATCTTGGCAGTAGCCTCTGGCTCCCCAGGGTGTACCTTTGAAGGCCTTTCAAATACCTGCCTACCTCTATTCCCTTATTCTTGTCTAGTCTCTGTTTTTAGGTGGCCTCTCAAGGCATCAGTGGAGCCACTGCATGAATCCAGAGGGAGGAGTAGGCTCAGCACCCCGCAGCAGAGGGAGCACTCAACAGATTGAGAGGTTTAGTGGGGTGAGAAGAAGCATTTTGATGATCCAGTACTGATTTTCCCTGGAAATCTTGGAGCTGCACAAAGTCACCTGGTGATTCTTGCCAGTTGGTCTTCAGAGGAGGTTTCTTCTTCAGGGAGGTTTGGGAGGGAAGGGACCATCTCATTCCATGGGCAGAGCACCTTCCACTAGACCAGGTTGCTCCAAGCCCTGTCCAACTTGGGCTTGCTCTGAGAAGGAAATCCGAGCTGAAAGCCACCCAGCTTGCTGGGACTGGGGTGTGACTTTGGTGCTGACGTGGTGTGAGGTTGAGGGAGAGCTGCCTGCGAGCCTCACGACGTTTGGTGTCGTAATTCCGAGCGTGCTCGGCGCTGGCTCAGCCCTGCTTTATTCCGAGCCAGCGGGAAGCGCTGACAAGGAGCCAGAGCGGCTCTTGCAATCCCTTTCTCTCCCTAATTACTTCTGGCTGCCGTGGAAGCCCCAAGGACTTCAAAGGGATGACGCTGGATTTGCGCAGGGCTGTCTCCCCAGATCTCCCGTCCTCGGCTTCTCAGCCCATGGTGGTCCATCCAGGCTTCGGAAAGGGACCCACTAAACAACCGCAGAAAACATTAAAATATATTACAAATGCACATTCCCACACAGACAAAGGCAAGGAAAATGGAGCAAAATCAAAGGGCTAAGTGAACAATGGAAATTCAGCTTTTTTTTCCCTCTTTTTTGGCTGTAAATAGAAAGGCATGTCTGGGAGATGGAGGAGAAGTGGCGCTTCTCAGGGTAGGGTTAGATGGGATATTGGGAAGAAATTCTTCCCTGTGAGGGTGGGGAGGCCCTGGCACAGGGTGCCCAGAGAGAAGCTTTGGCTGCCCCATCCCTGGAAGTGACAAAGGCCTGGCTGGAGCAACCTTGGATAGTGGAAGGTGTCCCTGCCCATGGCAGGGGGTGCAACGGGCGGAACCTTAAGGTCCCTCCAACCCAAACCATTCTGGGATGAAAGAGGAGAGACCCTGGTCCAGGCTAAGCAGAAAATGCACTTTTTGATCTTGGTGGAGGTTTGAAGGAGGTGCTTGTGCCAGGGAGAGTGATGCCAGCTCAGGTGGCATGAGAGAAGGTAGGCTGGGAATTGATGCTCTCCACATCCCACGGATGAGTGGCAGTGAATGTTCTGGGGGCTTTTTTCTTTTTCACAGAGCACTGCCCACCTTCCTGAGCCCTTTTGGGTTGGAAAAGTGATACAATCACAGGGTTTCTCTTATTAAGGCTGTTGGAAATGCTCCACCACCACCACACATCCTAAAAGACAAGGAAATATGGATTTTATCCCACTAGACCGTGGCCCTTCTGGGCAGTAGGGAGCAAGGAGAGTGGGGGCTCTTTATCTCCAGAGCTTCCATCAGCCCCACTCCCAGGGGATCATCCCATTTGTCCAGCCCTCGGGACACAGTGGTGGCACTTTCCCCCATCAAGGGGCCCTGAGCCCCGGAGGGTTTTCCAGGCATGACACTTGAAAAACACATCCCAGGGCTGGATTAACCCTGCCTGGTGTGGAGGAATTATAAGGAATTGTACAATTAGTCAACGAGCTGATGGGACAGCTCTGGATGGAGCAAACAAATGGCGTCATTACACAAATTTGAGTGATTTTTTGGCAAAACTGTTCGGGGCAAAAGGAAGTCGGCTTTGTTCGCTGCACTCCTGATTTTCTTCTATTTCAACCCTGAAGAAAATGGTGATTTCCACCTAGCCAGGCAGCTCTGCCCGTGCTCATTTGAACAGGCTTTTAGTAACCTTCCGAGACTGGCAATTGGGGTGGTAAACCCGCTTTTATGGGCCGTGATTAACCGAGCTCTGCTCAGAGGCAGCAAAGCTCATTATGTGCAGGAACGGCCGCGGCGCTCCCGTGCACCCACGTAGGGAACCTTTAATGCTCTCCCTTTTCCGGCTTCCCAGTGATAAAAACACATTATTGGGGGGAAAAAAGCCACAAAAGCCTCAGAGCAAGCTGCTGGTTCGCTCAGCGTTCAGGCTCCTGTGCTGGAGGTTTTATTTGGCTGCTGACGTCCTGTGGATGGCTGCAGAACGGGCACTTGGATTTTAGGAAGTCGGCCAGTGTGGTGCACTCTCTGTTTTTTATTTAAGTGCGCATTAAATGTTCCCCTTTG
Organism: Dicrurus megarhynchus; assembly: GCA_013399195.1. Taxonomy (NCBI): domain Eukaryota; kingdom Metazoa; phylum Chordata; class Aves; order Passeriformes; family Dicruridae; genus Dicrurus; species Dicrurus megarhynchus. Next base: position 108,008 of record VXAD01006720.1, read on the forward strand.
CCCCAGGTTTTATTAAGGAGAAATTAAAGAGAGCCTTGTTAAGCTGGGGACATGAAAGGAGAACAGGCCGTCCTGCTGGGCCGAAGAAACAACCTTAGGATCAACACCACAATTAGCCCAGTTCTCCAGGCCTGATATAATTATGGGTATCACAGTCTGCAGAGGGCATGGGAGCTGCAGGAATTCCTCTCAGAGAAAACTGGGGAAAAATAAAGGCTAAGAGGGACTTCGGAGTTCATCGGAACTCGCAGCCGGCGGATGTCGGTGCACGCTGGGTTTGTTGGGTGATGGAGATCCCTGTGTGACCTCTCCCTGTTATTCCAATATTTGCCTGTAAAACAGGGCACATTTTGTACCTCTGGCAAGCAGAAACACCAAATTCCACCAGTGTCCCAGCCAGCTCTCATGGCTGTGAGTGACCACGCCAGAAAATCTCCAGAAAGTGGCCCTGCAGAGGAGGCCTTCAAGACACGAAGCATCAGAGGTTTTCCAAAGAGCTCACTGGCACAAGGGATGATGTCCTGAGTGTTGAGCTCATGCTCCCCACTGCCTTGGCTTCTCCCATCTCTCCCACTGCTTTGACTGAACCCCTGGTACCACAATTAGGACTTTATTAGGGCTCGCTGATGTTTTTCTCCACACCAACCCCATGCTGGAGTTTCTCCGTGGGAGGAAAAGGCCCCAATTAAGTTGGTATTAACTAATACTGAGAGCACCATCTGATGGGCTGAGGGGCTGGGGAATGTGGCCATCAGAGCCAGGGATGGGCTGCTGAAAGCATCCCAAAAATGCACCTGGTTGGGGCCATCAGATGGTTGTGGTGCTCCTGGTCTGCCTTCCCACAGCCACCTCAAGGAGAAGGTGGAAATAATGGCCAAACATCCCCAAATTCTTCCTGCTTTTGGATGGACGGAGCTTGGTGTGCTCCCTGAAGTGTGGAAAAAACCCTAAGTGGGATGACAAACCTCCTACCATAAATATCCATCTGTTCTTTATTCTTTGGACTGGATCATCCTTGTGGGGCCCTTCCAGCTCAGGATATTCTGTGATTCTTTGGAAATGGATAAAACCTTAAAATTGGTTTTATTGTGGCCATGGGTTCCATGGATCTGTGAGTGTATATTTATATACATTTCTCTCATATATATATATCCATTTTCAGCTGGCTGATATTCAATGTTCCCATCTGTAGCCTTCCTCTGTGAGAGAGGGATTTAGCAGTGCCTGAGTTCCTTGGACAATCCACACTATTCCTGTTCCTCGTGGATTTATCCAGAGCCCTGAGAGATCCTATTAACCCTTACCCAGACTCTCCATGTGCTGTGCTAACAGAACCTGGGGATGGTGACCTCCAAAAAGCAGATTAATCACATGAAAATAACGCAGCATTTTTAAAACCTCAATCTTTTCCTCAACCTTTCAGCACAGCCCTGGATCTCTGTGTGTGCTTTGGGATGGGAAACATCCTCCCAGGAAGTTCCTTGGCTTTTTCCGGGCAGCTGATCCTCCTTTTATCTGCAGGAAAACAGGTCAAAGATGCTCCTTAGGACTGGAGCTCCTTCCCCTGTCCTGTTTGCTGCTGGCCATGGGTCTGTCCCTCCTTTGGTGCACAATGAGGGATAAACTATCCCAGGAATGTTTTTATGCTGTTATCATATAAATTTTGATCTATCAAAGCATTTTCTGTAAGGGAACATGTCTTTCTCTGTGCTTGAGCACAAAGATTTTTGCTGTGGTCTGCTCTGCACCGCCAGGAGGTGAAGGAGATGTTGGCAGATGTTTGATTGGAGATAGAAGTGAGCTATAAGTGATTATAACCCACAAATTTGTCATATCTCAACTGGCTGGCACTGCTGAGTGTGTGTCGTGACTGTTTGGGGCTCTGCAGAACAAGCTGGGTGATGTTCCATAAAAGGCTTACAGGGAATTTTATTGTCATTCCTTGTTTCCACACAGCCATCAGATATTTCATAGAGCCTTAATTAATGTGAATTATTTAATAACAGGGGCAGCTCGTGGTATTTTTATCCTCGGCATCAGAGCTGGGTTTTGATGCAATCAGCTCAGATGGAGCTTAAGGAGGAAAGTTAGTGCCAGGGGAATTTGCAGCCGTGCCTCCCTGGGATGCTTTCCCCTGGGTTCTCCGTGCTGGTCAGTTCCCAGGGCTGGCTGTTCCATCCTGCATTCGTGTCCTCGCTCTGCACACTCTTCTCGAGGCTGAGGCACTTGTGGGACCGGTTCCCACGTCTCCCCAGCAGGAAAAATCCCAGAAGAAAACACATGGCATTTTTCTCATAGTTTTCAGAGCGTAGCAGGTGGAAACGTGCAGGCAGGGTGGAAAAAAAGCCAGCTGGGTGCACCCAGCTCTGCTGTCAGTGTCAGAAGCTGCTCCTGAGCAAACACTCCCGAGGGCTCTGCTGCTGACAGCAAACAAGTGACGCTCCAGAAACACTTGTTAGCAGCAGCCTTGGGCAGGTTTCCCGACCTGGAGGCAGATGGGGCTTTCCCCCTTGGGCTGAGAGTCCTGGGAAGTGCCACAAGTGCCTTGTGGAGGTTTTCACACCTCTTGCACAAGAGGAGCCGGTGGGGTCCGACCCCTTGCCCAACCCACTGCTCGGTTTGCTTTTGCAACTGTGCAAACTTTGCCTTGGAGGGGAACCAAGGCACTTAAGGAGGCCTTAAGTGTTTGCCTCTCCCCCTTTTCCCAGCCCCGTGCCAGTGTGGTTGGGCTGCTGTCGTTGCCACTCTGTCCTTGAGGGATGTGGGAAAGCTCCAGGTCCATCAGGTGCCAGCCCCATCTTTCCTGGTTGAGGAGAACCATCCCTTGGCAGCCGTGCTGCTCCCAGGCATTCAGGTGAGGTGGGTGCTGACCCCGCTGTGTTTTGGGATCAAGGGGAGAACCCAGAGTTGTGCTGCACACCAGGATCTCTGCCACAACCCCTGGCCAACAGCTTGGCATCCTCAGGGATCACAGAAGGAGGTAGATGATGGAATATCCCAGACTGGAAGGGACCCACAAGGATCAAAGTCCAGCTCCTAGCCGTGCACAGACACCCCAAAAATCCCACCCTGTGCATCCTTGAGAGCGGTGTCCAAACACTCCTGGAGCTCTGGCAGCCTTGGGGCTGTGCCCATTTCCTGGGAAATATGTGGGAAATGGATGCTTTGATTAAAATTGCTGGGTATTGATGCCAACCTAGTGCAGCTGAAGCAGGCTCTGACTTCTGGTGGGTGCCCATGGGATGCTTCTCCAGCAGCTTCTTGCAACCCTCCCTGAAGAGCCAACACCGCTGTGCTGCAATTTAAGAAGCCAAAATCCTAAAAATCCCTCATGCAGATGAGTTTTCCCCTGTGATGTCTCCCTCCCTCCCCTTTTTCACGGGCTCTGAATCGCAGCACCTGCTTGCTTCAGCTGCTCTGATTAAAAGTGGAGAAGAAAATGATCAGTGAGGCTTGCTTTCTTCTCCCCCAAACAATGCCCCAAAACCTCCCCAAACTGGCATGTCCTGTACAAAAAAAAACCCCTCTGCATTAATAAGCCAGCCTTTGGACCCTCAGAAGTGTCTTTTGTGTGGGGTTCTCCCTGCATTTTAATAAGCCTGGCTTTTACAAAGACCCCCCAAAAAAGAGAGAAACAGACACACGCACAAAGACAAATTTCATTAAGGCTCTAATCTCCTCTCTGACAAATACACTCCTGCAGATCTCCAAGCCCTTTCAGCCCAGCAAAGCTTTTTATTTTACGTATGATCTTGTTGTTGTTTTGTTCCCCACCAAAATAAAACTTGTTCCTGGTGCAAAACGCCGGCTCCCAGCATGGATAATATCTCCCCCACCCCATCCTTTCTTAGAGGTGTGAAGTTGTTAATGAGGTGTCCCACGCGGTAGAAAACCCGGCAAATCCTTTGATTAAAACCAGTCCAAGTGGCAGGGGCTGGATTATTTGTGCTTTGATGCCTTTGAGGGATGGCGGTGGCAGTGGCTGGGGAGAGAGGAGGGAAGGATGAGGAATAACACGCACTGGGGGCAGCAGGATTGCTTGGTTTGGCAGAGCAGCTTCAGGGAAGGTCAGGAAAAGGGAGGGGGTTGTTAAATGGCATCAGCACTCGAAATTGTGTAAACAGAGATGCTGGCGGGAGGATTTGCTCTGAAATGCAGCGTTTTGGGAGGAGGGGAACTTTCAATGGGAGATCTTAGGTCAGCATTGCGGGTGCTGCTCTCGGGCAGGCCGGAGGGAGAGCGGGGTGTTGGTCCCCACATCTGTGCATCCCCGGGAGGGGCATCTCCTCCCTCCCCGCGGGATGAGAGGAGCAGCCAGGGCTGGCACAGAGGCGGTGCCGGGGTGGGGCTGCCGTGAACTCCACCGGGGAATAGCTCCCGATGACACTCGGGGTGCCACCTCTGAGCTCACATCAGGGTTTGTTTCGCTGTCGTCGTCTCCTGTTTCAGTTAGGACCCCAAATCCCGTGTTTTCCCGAAGATTTTGGCTGTCTGTTTATCTCTGGCACACCCATAAGTCACATCGAGGAGTTCAGGAAGGTTTAGCTTTTCCTTGCTCTCTGCTTTGCACCTCCTCCCCTTCACAACCCAAGCTCTTTAACTCTGCTTTATTCTCCCTTGGATTACTGGGAATATCCAGCCATCACATCCCTACTGGAACTGCAAAGACAGGATGAAACTACCAAGGTGCAGAACTGAGGCAAAACCAGCAGGAAAAGCAGAAACTGCAGGAAAAGGAGCAAACACCCCAGTCTGAATTACCTATCATGGCACTGCTGGAGGAGTTCACATTTTTGGCTGGGAGCCCACTGGAGCATTCCTGGCATAGCTGCTTTGGATCCAGGCATTTTGGGTGGCTCCTCTGCTTGCAGGGCTTGGGGTGGGGCGAGAAGCCAGGCCGTGGGTGCCTGGGCATTTTGGCTGGATGGGAGATGCTGTGGCTTTGGGATCACGAAGGCTGAAGGAAATGCCACCCTGGCACCCCAGAGCAGGCACAGGCCACATCCTCTGCGGCATCTGCCAGCCTGAGGCCATCCACAGGGATGGAGCCAGGGGAATGCAATAAACATCTGTCCAAGAGGGGCGGCCAGGGATGAAAAACAGCCCCGTTTCTTCTCCGTTTCGGCTGCTGAGACTCAAACACGCTCAGCAAGTTCCCGAGCCTCAGCGGAGCCACGGGAGGTGCCAGCAGCTGCCTGCACTTGCCTGTTCCCCCTTCCTGCTGCACATCAGGCTGACAAAAGCTTTCCAGGGAGCAGCAGCGGGCACGCAGGCGGAGGGCTGGCAGGCAGCGGCTCATCCGGCGCTTGGATGCGTCTCACGGGTGCCTCTGGCTCAGGCCCCGGTGGCTCAGCTCCATGTGGATGGATGTATGGCACGGCAAGGCTGTCACATCAGCCTTCTCTGGAGCCCAGCCATCCCAAAAAGCAGCCCCCCCGGCCCGGGGAGGACAGGAAACATCTCAGCTGTAGCCCCCAAGAGGGGCTGGCGTCGGTGGTTCTGGGGGTTTGGTGGAAAATGGTTTCCATGCCCTGCAAAAATGTCGATGACGAGCCTGCAGTGCCTTCAGCCTGGAGGTTAAAGCACATCTGGAGCCCCTTGGGCAATTTGTAGCCCCTTAAAATGGAGCCAGAGGTGGCTGCTGGTCACTCCCTGCTCGGATGGAGTTGTTCTCCTGATCAGAAGGGCAGAAAGGCACCTGGCTTTTTACAATGCTTGGGAAAACAACCCCCAGGGATTCACTGGCTGGAAAGGAACCCCCTGCACGAGGGAGCAGGGTGGCCAAGCTCCCACCGCCTCACCAGATGCTTTACACTCCCTCCAGCCCTGGTGGAAAGGTGCAGCCAGGCTCTATCCCACCCTGAATTCCTTCTGGCATTGGATTGTATCCATTAAAAGAAAAGAAAAGAAAATGCAAAAGCCAGCCAGGACTGTGAGATTCCCTTGTCCTTGGGGGACAGGTTTGGGGCAGAAATTTGGGGGTTTGTGCCTCTTTTTGCCTCCCAGATGCTCTTGGGCATTTGGCAGAAGGGAAACACAACTGTGGCTCCGAAAGGTCTTCCCAGAGGAAACTTTTCAGCTCCCTACACAGGGAAAAACTGGGGGAAAGTCTGATAATTTCAAGTATTTTAGAGGGGGAATATTCGGAGGGAGGAGTTTCATGGGCACAGCAAATGCTTGGTTGCCTCAGAGATTTCCTGCACACCATTTGTCTTCTGACTAAATACTCTGGCTTCGTTCTGGAGCTTGGTGCATGCAGCCAATTCTCTCTTCTGGGTCAGAAAGACGTAAAACCAGTCATGTACTTCAATATTTTTATATGCCACCTTAGAGGTGGGTTTCTCACGACTGAAATAAATCAGGGGGTGCAGCGAGCAAGATCTTAAAATTTTCATCATTCTCAGCAGCAGAGACTCCTTCAAGTGTGAGAACCAGCAAAAACCCTGGCTGAAATCACTCCGTGTAAAGCTGGAAGGGGGAAAAGGAAACCCCGACCAAACAAGAGCTGTGGGTGAGCAGTCAGACACAAGACTTGCAGCAGAATTTTAGTGTTTGAAAGCTCCTCTGCTTATTTTGCCTGGTGACATTGTCTGGGGCAATGGGAGATGTAAATACTCAGCTCTCCAGGCTGTAGTAACACAGCTTTTAATGTGGAAGGGAGCAAAGGAGATCATAGTGAATGTGTCTGAGGACTTACCCCCTGCTTAAAACTCTCTTGAGTCATCTTTAAAAAGAGGCAGAAAGCTGTCGGGTTCCTTCTTCCCCTCCCTGCATCCCAACAACGTTCTCTTCTTCCCATTGCACAGAACGACAGCAAAATGCAAATTAAACATCAGAGGTATTTGGGGAGAAAAATCCCAGCCCCCAGCATCTGTTCCTGGCTTTCTCGTGGCCAGAAGGGATAGGTCAGGCTTAGCTGGAGTCCAAGTGCCTTTTGCATCCGGCAGCTCTGCACAAGCTCAGCCTTGAGCCAGGCAGATCGGCCGTGCTCTTGGAATTAAACACATGCAGGAGCCCTGCCAGGATCCTTGTGCAGGGCTTTGAGCTTAAGGAAGTGATGGATTCTGGACCAGACCTGGAAAAATGAATAAATAAACTTCTCCTCTGGTGTTTGCCTTTGTTTTGGAGGTGAAGAAAACGTGCAAAAATGGCACATTACACTGCTACGAGGAGAAAATAACTACCTGTCCCTCCCCAGACACCAGGCTCGTTGCTAGGGAAAGGATTCCCTGTTGGAGAGATTGTTGTGGGATAAACTGGAGCAGCTCTAAGCCAGCAGGTTTTTTTTTTCCATTAGCCAGGGCACAGCAGAGATGGGGTACCAGGGGCTCCATCCTGCCTCACCTGAGGGGGAGGGTGAAGGCAGAGCACACCAAAATGTGTGTGTGGAGAACTGGAGTGGGAACAGAGTTTAAAAAATAAATAAATAAATACGGGTTTTCAGCTAGGTGGAAGGGAATGATTTACTGGAAAATGGGCACTGGATGTAAACTTCTCTCCCACTCATGCTCTCTGTAAATTGATTTATCACATGCTCATCTTCGAGCAAGGTTTTAGGAGAGTCTGTCACAGCTTGGGGTTTTCTCCCGAGTCTTTTGTGGCAGGGAGAACCAGCATCCCTCCCTTCCTAAGAAACTGGGTGGGGGAAAGAGGAACAAAAATTCCTCTGGCCTATGGAGAAGGCAGGGTGGTGCCACAGCTTGGCCCCAGCCCTGCTGCAGCACCCCTTGGGAGCCCCCTTTTGGGGAGGGCAAGGTCAGATCGGGGGGATCCTGCACCAAGCACCATCCTCTAGTGGATAAATACCTTTATCTTGGGGTGAATTACCCACTTGAAAGGGTCATTTGGGCTGTGATTCAGCTTTTCTCCATCTCTGCCTGCCTGAGAGCTGCCAGTGAAACTTCTGTGAGGATGCACTTTGCTTTAGGCAGGGCTGAGGTGACCTGGGAGCCACAAAACCAGTGGCCACTACCGAGAGGTGCTGGTTTCCCTGGGAAATCTGGGGCTGTGCTGTGGTCCTTGGGAAACGTGACCTAAATTGGAAGAGGAATAAACTGGAAGAACAATAAAAGCCAGGGAATGGAGTGAAGGGTAAACAGAGCAAGAATCGTGTGTAATGTTTCCCTGACTCTGGGGCTGAAAGACATCTAAATATAACAAATATTGAAAGCTTTTATCCCATCCAGTATAAACAACAACAAAGTACTGTGGGGTATTTTTTTCCCCTGCCTGGCAGAGAAAGAGGAAAAAATTCCTTTTGGATGCCACAGGCAAATTGAGGACAGGACAGAGCCCTGCCCCAAGTGGTGGCATGGCCCTTCTTAACCTTCCAGGCTGCTGCCCTGTTGAGCCCAGCTTCCCAGCCCACACGGGTTCACCTGGGACTGTCTGTAACTGGGAATATCTGAGAATCTGCAGGGCTGCCCTTACCAGGAAGGAGCACAAACCCAACCCCACCCTACAAGTTCAGCAGCCCCTTCTGTGGCCGAGGCTCCGGGCAGAGTTTCCCCCGTACGGAAGGAGCGCGGGGCTGAGGAAATTGGAAGCAATAACATCTGGCTGCTCCGAGCAGCTGCAAGGCTTGGGACTGTGTGTGGTTTTCCCTGAGAACTGGAGGGACCCTGCCCCAAACTGTGTCAGCTTGTGAAAACCAGGTGGGTTCTTCATTCGTTTTTAGGATAATGGGAGGTAGAACAGGTATCAGGGAGGGCAACTGAAAGCCTGGAGAGGACAGAGCCCTCCCAGGACAGGCTGGAAATATTAATTCCCCTGGAAAAAGCTTTGCATATCCCCACTGACCTGGCTCAGTGATTTTAGTAGCTCGTTGCCCGGCAAAATATCCCTCAGCCTTCATCCTCTTCCTCATCCTACCATCCTCAAGCTGTGGAGAAGGAGCTCCTTACCTGGCAAAACCAGTGTGGAATAGTAAGTGTTTACACCCAAAATAATTTTCAGCTCAAACATTTGGGCTTTTGCAGTCGCCTTCCTCCTCTAAGGCCAAGGCTATGTGAAAGAAGGAGCTCTGTGACCTGCTGTGGACTCAGCTGGGTGAAGAAATCCCTCAAACATGCAGGAATTTGGGGTCTTTCCGTGTCATCTATTTCTGACGTCCCAGAGCCGATGGTGGGAACGCCACCTTGATGTTTCCAGCATTTCTGGGGTGGGGAGGGAAGTCTTCAGCAGCAGATGAACTGCAAAATACAGAACATTGGGAATTAATCAGTGTTGGGGCAGTGCAGACATTGGAGCGTCAGTAACACTGGAATTGGTAATGCCTGTAAAGCTCCTCATTCCAGCGGGATGAATTCAGGCTTGGATCAAACCTCCAGGCAGAAATAAAGAGCCGACAGCCAAATGTAGGCTGGTCTTGGCTGTGCCATGCCCAGTTAAGCTGGAGATTTGTCCTGAGTTTCAGCAGGTCGGGCGCTTAAAATAGATCTGGCTTCTTCGTAGGAGAGGAATTCCTGCCTGCAGGCCAAAACTAACAGCAAGATTCTTGGTGGAAATCTTTCTGGAGGAGGGGAGGAAGTGTGTTTGCACCCCAAAAAGTGCACATCCCTTAGGTCTGGGACAGCAAGAGCTGCTGGTGATGGTTAGAGGCAAGGGATTAGCAGTGGCCCATTTTGGGGGGACAGGGGAGTGGTGGATGGGTGGCAGAGTGGGAATTGTTCCGTGGATGTGGCCAAGGATAAAAGGCGTTAACAAAGCAGTGAATAAACAGAGGATGTCAATATGCCCTGATTGCTATCAGTATTTGCCAGCGTGGAGGCAGCTCCCTGCCATGTGGCCGTGGTTTCCTGTTTATCCAGAAGGGAGAGTCACAACAAAAGCTGGAGCACTCGGTGCCTGTAATTTTCTGATTTCTAGAGCTCAAACCAGCCCTCGCTTCTGCTGGAGCAGTGGAGCTCCTGCTGCCTGCTGTGACTGAGCACGGGTGACCAGGCATCCGTCCTGACCCCAGCTCCTGCCATCCAACCACGGCTTGCCAGGCTCTGAAATCATCCACTTCGTCTGAACAAGGGAGAAAGTGTCACATGCTTGCAAGAAAAAAAGACAAGGAATTAACTCCCTGTGATTTCTGCTGCTTCTTGTTTGACACCCGATGACAGGCGTCTCTGGAGCCAATCCTAGGAACACATGTAGCTGTTAGAGGGGAAATTCTGCCTTATCATCTGCCATAATTTATGCTCCCAGGGCTGCTTATCTTGCGCTGCCTGGTGGGACCCCTGTGTGCAAGCTGAGCTTCTGTAATTCACCTTCTTCCAAGCTTTCGGTGCCTCCTTTGGTGCTCCCAGTGGAAGAGACCGAGGCGGATCAGTCACGGCTCCCCTCTCCAGGGAGTCTGTGCAGGTCTTCCAATCTCCCTGCTGAAAGGAAGGGAGATCAGAATCTCACGTAATTTTGGCAGTGGAGACCTAAAAGGAGAGAGGAGAGTGTTTGTGGGCTTATGGTGATGTGAGGTCCCCGCTGACATTGGCAAGACCTTAAAGCCCATCCAGTTCCATGGGCAGGGACACCTTCCACTATCCCAGGTTGCTCCAACCTGGCCTTGGACACTTCCAGGGATTCAGGGGCAGCCACAGCTTCTCTGGGCAACCTGTGCCAGGGCTTTTTTCTGCTGCTGCTGTCTGGAAACTGAAGGACACAGGTGCTGAACCAAAAATGTTGCAGAAAGGGAGACGTCACAAAAACTTGCCTTAAAAAAAAAAAAACCAAAACTACAGAGATTGTCTACGAATCCTTTTCTTGGAAATGAGAGCTGCCCCAAAGTCTGGCAAAGCTTTCCTTGGAACAATGGAGGGCAAAATTAGGAAAGATAAATCAATTTTGCTTTAAAAGAATGAGTTATCTGGTGAGCTCTGCAGTAATTTTGATTGTTTTTACATAGTCCATCTTTATTTACCTTTGTGTCAGTCTAGCAAGGATTTTGACTCTATTTTAGTGGCATATAAGGAATTTCCTGTTTGCTTGTATTTTAGGGAACTTGATGAGTATTTCCATATAAAGAAAAAGGTCTGAAAGAGAGGGTTTGTCTCAGGAAGGAGAAGAGTCTCCATTTTCCAGGATGACCTGAGGTGACACCATAAGAGACCCTGGCTTGTGGATGGGGCTTGGAGCAACCTGGCACAGCAGAAGGTGTCCCTGCCCATGGGAGAAGGTGGAATTAGATGAATTTTAGGGTCCCTTCCAACCCAAACTGGGATTCTGTGGTGGCCAGATATGAATGCATGTGTTCACCTGCCCACTACAAAGTCAAACCTCATCCCTTGCAAATGGTGTCATCAATCCACACAACCAACAATCGGCGTTGTGGCACCGCGGGGCAGAGCTTTGACAGGGCCATTTATGAAACCCTGAATCCAGGGAGAAGAAAGCAGCAGAGCTGTCAAGCCACCCCAGTTCCTGTTTATGCCACAAGAGCCCCAAGGTCAGGGTGTGAACAATGGATTAACTAATATGTTACAGGCACAGAAAGCCCTGGAAAAAAGGAAGGAGGAAGAGGTTTCCCTCCCGCCTTCGGAATATGTGGTGTGGGGGCTGCTGGGCAAGCAAACGATAGGCAGAAGTCACCATTTTTTAAAGCCAAGGGAGGCTTTAAAAAATTAAGGAGAGCTTGTAGGAAGGCTCAAGGAGAGAAAAGAAGAGCTGCAGGGATCCTCAGCTGCTTTGGGAGTCACGGGTCCGCGCAGTCGGGAGGTCACAGCAAGTTCAGCAGTTAAAGCCTGAACTCTCCCCGGAGCAGCTCCTTGTTCTGGAGCACACGTTGGCTGATGAGGGTAATCTCAGTTTGTTTTCATTCAGCATAATCACATCACTCTGAGGAAACAACTGCACAAGTGCTGGAGTGAAGGCCTTGCTGGAGCTGGAGCTCCTGAATCATCCCGATCATCCCTGAATCCCACGAGATGCGTGTGGAGTTTTGTGAGGCTCGCTCTGCTTTTGGCCCTGGGCAAGGATAACCCTCGCATCCATCCCTGCTCCCGGCCTCTCAACCCCCATCTCTGCTGTGTCTCACCCCACCCAGCCCAGGTGCAGTGGTGAGGACCAGCCCAAAAATCTAGAGCACTGCTGTGGGTGAAGCTTGGGCTCAGCATCCCCACAGCCACAAGGAAGTTCAAGGTTCTCTCCCTTTGTTTGCTGTTAATTTGTCAAGCTTTATCTGTTTCTGCTACCCCTGGCAGCTGCACCGTGTGTAAAATCCTCCCTGTATCACATATAAAATGCTCTGCCAGCCTTGGACTGGAAAAGCAACAAAAGCAGAGGTCCATTTTTATGTAAATGTTTGGTCGGGGCATAATTGTCTCCCAAATCTGACTGAAGGCACCTTAATTGGTTTAAAAGCTCCATGCTTTTGACAGATCCAGCCACAACCAGCTTGTTCTGGCATCTGTGGGCTTGTCACATGAATTTTTACTCTCAAATTAAGCTTTTTTCTTATCGCTTAACATCAGTTAATAGGCACTTAAGATGAAGTAATTTCCTTTTTATTTTCTTACTTGGTCTCTGCTGATCAATGCGCGATGAGATCACCTGAATTTTATTTGGGGGGGGGGTCAAAGGGAAAATTGGCAACATCCACCTAGGGCTTATTTTGGTTTTATTTCCCCCTTCTCCTTTGAACAGGGTGAGATTTCTGCGGAACAATTAACATTCATTTGCTAAATGCTTTTGCAAGCATGTTTACAAGAAATGCAAATACTCCAGGACTGTGGTGGGCTTGTTTTTCACCTCAATTTAGCCCCAGATCCTGTGGGGTTTTGTGTGTACATTGAAGTCTCATGCTACAGCACTTGAAAGTTTGCATGCCTGGAGCTGAGCGTGTCTGCAAACCTCTCTGAGCTGGAGGGGCTAAGACAGGAGAGGTCTTGAGCTGTTGTAGCACAGCTTAAAAATCAAGGCTGTTTAGGCCTCTCCAGGTGTCCTGGAAAGGAATTTCAGAGCCTGGAAACCACCATCCCATAAAGACGGTCCCTGGTGTTCCCCCTGCCCCAAGATAACCCACGGAGGCTGACGCCTCCAGGACTGTGTTTTTTCACCTCAAACTGTCTGCTGGCAGAGCAGAGGCGATAGCAGAGCTGCTGATTTATGGAGTGGTGGCTGAGTTCCCAGCCAGGAGCAGGAGAGAGGTTTTCCATTGGAAATGTGACGGCTCCGAGGTGCAGGATCTGCCGGAGGTCCCCAGGAGTGTTGGGTTTCTCCAGCCTGGTGAAAGTCACCCCCAGGTTTGGGGTTTTTCGTAAATTGTAGGCACAGAGAGGCAACAAGGCCTCTCTCCTTCTGTTTGGGCTTTCCAAGGAGTTGGCCAATCCATTCAGGGATGAAGGGAGGACAGGCAAATCCCCATATTCTTCCCCCTAGGAAATGAAGCTAAAAATGGAATTCCTTCTTCCCAACCAATTAATGGACATCAAAGAACAAACAGACCGAGGGCTACGGAAAAGACTGGCCAAGGACAGTGAGAAGGGATAAATTTAGCAGGATGGGACAAGGCAACCTGGATACCCTCTCACGAATGTGGTCCCTTGAGGGCATTCACTGGGAAAGTCTCTGCTTAATTACAGCCTAATTGCTGCTCTGGGTGCAGTTCTCATGCCTTTGGAAGATGGCTTGAGACCGGCTGGTGGAAAACTGCTCCCAGACATGTTTTTATAAGATATCGGGCCAAGCCAAAGGAAATATGCCAGGGAATCGTGGGTGTGGTTAGAGCAGGGTTGAGAAGAGGCGTGTCTTGTTCCCTCAAGTGGGAAGAATTAAGTGCATGTGAGCACAGGGATTGGGAGTCCTGGAAATAGTCCTGGGACAGCAGCAGCAAACACAGAGATCATTTAACCCTAATTATCTTTTTATCCTTCAAATTTCATAAAAAAGAGACTTCTGCTGCAGGGGGCAGAGGGGTAACACTGGGGTGGGTAAGGAATAGCCTTTATAATACTAAAACCCAGTTGTCTGGAAATTAAATACTAGAAGATGGTGCAGAAACTTGGATTTAAAGCATGGTTTTCAACCCGATAGGAATTAAAACCTCATCCAAACGACCTGGAAGAAATGATAGCTGATAAGGATTATGGTGGATAACTGCTCCAGGAAATCAGTGTGGTCAGGGGAGGTGGGTGAAAGCTTCTTTGCTTCTTCTCCACCGCTGCAAGTGTCCAAGGAAGGCCTGGACGTGGCACTCAGTGCTCTGGGCTGGGTGACAAGGTGGGGATCTCTCAGAGGTTGGACACAATGACCTTGGAGGTCTTCTCCAACCTAACTGATTCTGGGATTCTGTGACCCCCCCAAAGCACCACGTGGCCCCAGCCAGGACCGAGGATGCTGCATTTGCCACCTTCAAGGTGGCACCTTGGGCTCCAGACTTGGAGCGTTAATAAAATCACCCTTGTTCAAGGTTACGGCATGAGTTGATTGCTCCTGATTAGGGATTTGTATTCAGTTGTGACATCCTGCAATTTTTATTACCTTTATGGCAATAATTGCAAATAATAAAATGACAAACTATCGTAATTAAATTTTAATTAATTACAAATCCATTACTTTTAAGTTTATTCATGGTAAGGACAATGATACCGAAAACAATTCATTAAAGCACTTGATATGTAAATTATGAAGCCAGACATTAATCTCAGGCAGCACATGTATTCTCCACAGCAGTAGGGAATTTGTTTAAGGAAAGGCAGCTCTGGATGGTTTTAGCTGCTTACTTGAGGGAGCAGGGAAATACTGGAAACTCTGGAGCTGAAATGATTCCCAAAGTCAGGTTCTGCATCCTCTAAAGGAAAATGCTAAGGAAGCAAAAAGAGATCTCTGGCCGGCCTTGCTGCTGTGGGTGGACAATCACTGTAACAGCACAGGGAGATGTGGCAATCCTGCAGGGAGCTGGGCACGAGGGCAACTCCTGGCTCTCAGTCCAGGTTTTTTCCTCCTGATGGGTAAATCTGTGCAGGCAGTGCTCAGGGAGAGGGTCTTGGAACACCAGGCAAGCAACGTTTCCTGAGCTTCAGCTATAAACACCCACCCACCTCCCCAAATCCATGGAATTCTATCCTTATACTTCTCCATCAGGGCAGCAAACCTCTCATCCCAGCTCTCCACACTGAAATAATCCCATTTGTGATGGTCTGTTTGCCATCAGTTTTTGCTGACTTAATTTAATGTACGAAGCCACGCTGGACTCTGCTTCCCCCCGATAACCTGAGCGCAGATCCCTGCACATCCTGTGGGGAAAATGGTCCTTGTCAGGTACAGGATGAGGATTATTCCTGGTCAGAAAGCCTCGTCCTTGGCCCTGGACAAGCAGTAAAAGTGCCTGGTGCAACAAAGGTCACGTTGGAGCAACCTGGCCTAGTGGAAGGTGTCCCTGTCCATGGCAGGGTTGGAATGGGAGGAGCTTTAAGGACGTTCCAACCCAAACCACTCTGGGATTCTGTGATCCCCACAGGGTTCTTACCCCAGGCAGTGGGAATGAGTCATTGCCATTTGACCACCTCCTTTTGACAACCTGGGGCACTCTGGCCCGAAGGAGGTCAGCACCAAGCTTTTTATTTTTCCCTCTAACACTGTTTTATATTGGGAAGCACGAGATTATATTTGCCTTTTGCCAAAGCGAGCTGGCATTTTGCTGCAGCACCCTCTGTGCTCCCAATTGTCTGAGATCCACATGTAATCCTATCCAGCTCGGGAGCTTTCCTGTCCAAGGGGAAGGCACGAATGGAGGGGAGACGTGATCAGACAGAAAGGCACCTCCAGCTCGGACATGGAGAGCCCAAAGCAGGGAGGCACACCCGAGGTTAATAACATGTTGCTCCACCAGCTTCTATCTAATCTTGGAAAACATCCTCTGCTGCAAAGAAAAATGGGAAAGTGATTATGTGACTTGAAATAAGGTCTTGCTCCACTGTCTAGACAGCTTTAAAAAATATCAAGCTGGGGTGTTCCTATTTATGAAAAATGCAGCTGCACTGCTGCCTTCAGCGGGCGAGGGAAGCGAGAGGTGCACTTGAGGTCATTTGGCTGCTCGCTGAGCCTGTCCATGGGAATTTATTCCTCTCTCCTTCTTGCTTTATTTGTTTTATTCCTTCTGCTTCCAACCTGCCATCCCCAGCTCCCTGGACCACTGGGCTCTGTCCTTGGGGGCTGCTGGCAGTGCGATCCCTGTGAGGGTCTGTGAGCCAGGATGGCTGCTGGGTGCTAATCCAGGCTTTTTCCTTCCCAGGTTATTGCCGTAGGGATGACTGCCCAGAGCAAAACTGCAGCCAGCCTCTGGATCCTTAATAGACTCTCTTATAACCTCTCTTTTAAACTGGAAGAATTTCATTTGCCCTAAATGCAACCCCAGCAATTCTGCTCTGCCTTTTTTTTTCCCCCCACAGTGTGTAGGGTTGGACCTTTTTTCCTGGTGGGATCCAGGCAGGCAGAATCTGATGCCGAAACTGACTGGGCAGGATTTTCACCAGGAGCCACACGGCTTCAGCATCCTCTGCTGATGGGACCCAGCACCACATTCCTGCTAAGGCTCAACCTTGAGTGGTCTGGGAAAAAAAAGAACAAGAAACAACCCTACTGATCATGGGGCTGTGTCCTACAAAAGGGGGAAATGGGTCAGCAGATCTGTTAATCCCAGCTTGATCTAAAGTCTCCGGGACAGGTGGCAACCTTCATTTAATGGAACAATGAGATCATTAGGAATTGGTAATGAACTGTAGTGCAGCCATGAAAGTAGGTCACCCTTACCCCAGGAACACTTCAGTCTGTCCCCATTCATGTGCAGCAGCAGAGATGGCCGGGGGCAGGGTGACAGCTCTGTCCTGCCATTTGCTAAACCAGATGATTTTGGGAACAGAGCGGGGCAAACGCTGCAGACACAAAATGGGTTAGATTATCTCAAGCAATAAAATGCCTTAAAAATGGGCTGATTCAGGTTTAGGTGTTGAGTCCCACTGGCCACAGGCTGCCCGTGATTTGTGGGGAGGGTGGGTTTGGAAGAACCAGTCTCAGGCCAGGGAGAGTGATCGCCCAGGAGGAAAAGAGGAGAGATCCTTTCCTAATCCCCAAGGGAGGCTTTGCCCACCCCTGAGCATCACACAGATCCTTATTTCCACATCCTGAGGGCCTCCCAGGAGATCTCACCGAAGCACTCCCAGCTGGAGGTGTACTGTCATCCCCCAGCTTTTCCTTTCAGATGCACTCCCTGCTGCCTTCAGGGCTGAACTCTGAGTGCTTCTGGGTTGAAGTGATCCTGGACACCTTTAGTCCTGCCCAAGGTCCCAAGCCTTGCACATCAAATATGATCCACATCTATGAATTTTTTTCTTCTCCCTCTGACCCCTCGTAGATGAAACCCAAGTGCTCATGGTAAGACTACAAATTTGAAAAGCTTCTATTTTTCCCTCCACCTTCGTTTGCTCCCAAATCCTGACGTTCCTGCAGCCCTCTGTAACTTTGTGAGCCACCAAGCAGGCAGCCTGCTGCCCTGCAGGAAGAGAGATGTTCGCTCAGCCAGTGAAAGCCCCAAGGGTTGAAGATAGGAAAGGTTAAGAAAATATTTTGCTCAAGATGCAATGAGCAGTAGTGGGGTTTGTAAGGTTATTTTATTTTACTTTTTTTTTTTTTTAAAGGGGTATTCAAGCAAGCATTTTATAAATATTTATAGACAAGGAACTGTGCTAAAATAACACTTGAGGGCTGGTTTGAACTCCTCCAGGAAATTGAGGTGGTGCATGGTCCCCAGGTGGCTCTTGTGTGTTGTGTGTTAGTGAGGATCTTCCTGCTCTGCATTTCCAGGAACAGGCTTCAGCTGTTGTCCATATTAACTGCAGCTTTTTCCAGTATATGCCCATGGATGTGTGATTCCAGGTGGTGCTGGGGGAGTGACCGGTCTCTGCTAGCTCTGCCTGCCATGCCCTGAGGTGTCTGTCCCATAAATTCAGCAGAAGGCCCCACAGTCCTGACTCTCAACCCCACAAAAGCGTTTTTAAACCCAACCCATCCCACTGATGAGCACATCTGGGGACTAGGAATGCCATCGCTGGCCACCAGGCCAAAGGAACAGGTCTCTTTTTGTCACCCTTCACTGGGTAAAGCTCCACAAACCCTCCCTTCCCTCCACAGCTGGAGGTGGTTGTCCATGTCCTCTCCTTCTGGGCACAGGTGCTGTAGTCTTCACCAACACTTCAAAACTTCAGGAGGGGAGGGATTCTTCCTCTCCCTTCCCTGTTTTCCTCTTCTTGTTTATGTTTTTTGTGCTTCTCTTCATCTGCCAACAGCTCCAGGCTTTCTTTCCATCCACGCTCCTGTGGTGTCTGAGCTGCTTTGTGAGGAATTTCTGTCCATGTCCTGCCAGATGGAATCTGGACATCATTTGCTGGAGGAATGGGAGAGAAAGTAGAAAATACTTTAGGTCATCTCCCCCACCACCAGTTCCCTGCCAGAAACAGCTCTAGAGGGTGACCTTGGGGAGGAACATGAAGATCCTGGTGGAGCTTAGTGAGGAGAAGGACTGGAACACTGGTGACACCTTTGGGGCAGCCAGCTGGGTTCTCCCATCTCAAGTGAGCTGGCTCTGGGGGCAGAGGGGACAGTGGCTTGGGGGGACATATGGAAAACCTTGGGAACTGTTAAAGGGAGAGGGATGCAATTGCCCTCATAATAAGGGCTGATTTCTTTGTATTACTCAGAGAAGGGCAGCCTAGATGGGTATCCATGTGTGGCTAGGCTGCTGAAAAATAAGTTTCTCACCTTTTGGGGAAGACTGGAGAAGGTCCCGTGTGTGTTTGCCCTTGGCTGTGACCAGGAAGGCTGCCCTGTGGCAATGCCAGTCCCTTGGCACCAGTCTTTCCTCTCAGCTCTCCCAGTTTTGAGGATTAGAGTGCAATATCCATCTTGCTCCGTAATGCAAACATTGCAGTGGGCCAGGCAGCTGATAAGGAATCACTTCTCGGTTTAACGAGGAGACTTGACATAAACTCAAGAGTGTGCAGGAAAAAAGGAAAACATTTCAGAGGGTGCCTGCAATGGAACGTTTCTGGCACGTAAAAAAGCACAAAGCGAGCGTGGTTCACGTCAGTAAACATTTTCAGCTTCCTTTCAATAAAAATGTAATAACCATTAAATTTAAAGTGAACAACAAAAACTTTCTGTAAATGTACACTGAGCAGTTTGGTCTAGAAAATTTTTCACCCCTTCTACCAGCAAAGCAGCCCATTCCAGGGGAGTTTTGGGGTTTGTTTTTTATTTTCCCCTCATGGCTCAGCTTTAAATGAGTGATTAAAAGCAGCAAGAAGCCAGGAGTGTTTCACCTGGTCCAGTGACATTGCAGTGGTTCTTCGAGGTCCAGTCAAAAATGCAGGTTTGCTGGACTTGAGCTGGACACTGGCCATGCTTCCAGGCAAATGTTGAATTCTTGGATTCTTTCCCGCTGTTCTCAGGCAACTGTGTGCCCAGGTGGAAGGATGGTGGTGTTGGATTCTTTAGGGATCTCCTTTTCATGCTCTGATGTCTAAATGGAGGATAAATGCAGATGGAGAGGGACCATGTAGTGACAGGACAAGGGGGAATGGCTTCAGACTGACAGAGGGCAGGGTTTAGTTGGACATTAGGGGAAAATTCCTGGCTGTGAAGGTGGAACAAATTGCCCAAAGAAGTTGTGGCTGCCCTATCCCTGGAAATGCTCAAGGCGGGGTTGGATGGAGCTCTGAGCAACCTGGTTGAGTGGAAGGTGTCCCTGTTCCTGGGCAGGTGGGTGGAACTGAGTGATCTTTAAGGTCCCTTTCAACCCAAACCATTCTGGGATTCCATGGTTTTTATGGAGAGGAGAGGATTAAAACACCAGCTGGGACATTGGAGCGCTGTGGTTTCATGGAAGCTCTCTAGGGTCAGCCTGGAGCAGGGGTGACCAAACCTTGGCCACGAGGCCTGAGATCCTCCTCAGAGGCTCTTGAGTGCGTGAAGAGCTTGTAGCTAAAAGCAGCAGAACGATGCTAGGGTGCTGATCTTGGCTTGAAAGCAGTTTGTTTGGAAAGGAAATAAAACCAGAGGATATTTTTACGACTGTGATGAATATCCAGCGTTGAGTCTGCTTCCAGAGTGCACATCCAGGAGGGCAACTCTAATTATTTATCTCAGGAAATTGGCAGGTTCTTGATATTGGCGCTGAAGTGTTTTCTCTTCACGTGCACACAGAGACTCTGAGCGGTGATACTGTCCCTTCTTTGGAGCCCTGGCAGTCCTGCTGCTCACTCAGCCCCTTTAGAAAGAGAAAATTTGGCAGCTTGTCCTGTGGTGTGCTCGGAGTGGGGCTTCAGGGATGTGTTCTCTTATCTCTGCCTCAAAGTTTAGTCTGTAATCACTTAAACTCCCCTCTGAGCTGAGAGGCTGTTGGGTTGTGCCTGTGTTCCTTGATTTAAATGGGTTTTTTTTTTTATAATTCATCATTTAGTTTAATATTAATTACGAGTAAAACCCCCTCTGGATGGGGAAAACCGTAGGAGGTGTTGGCAGAGGTGCCGTTCACTGGAGGGATGGATGGGGTGGGACACCTCTCTAGGTGGCCAAGCCCGACTGGAATTCCCTTGGTGTCTTTGTAGGAAAAGGAGAAAGACAAAACCCTTTCCTTGAAAAAAGTGGCTGTACTTTCTGTGCCACCTGGAATACATGATTCCCTTTTGATATTATTTAGTATTATTTAGTCCTCTGGAGCTTTATTTTGATAGTACACCAGGTTGGGAAGGTAAAGGCATTTTGGAGGAAAAAACCCAACTCAAACCCAGTGTTTCCACTCCCTCGGGAATGTCTTTCCCTTCATAACAACCAACCAGTTGACAATTTCAGCTCAAATGCACAAATAGATTCCATCTCCCAAGCGGAATTTTCCAACAATTTTTCTGGAAATAGGCTGCCTTACGCCTGATTTTTTTACAAACGCCATGGATTTCAGAACCCAGCTTCTCCAAGTCCCAATTTCACCAGATATTGAGCAGTAGACCCTGGTTATATTTTCACACAAATAGCAGTGAAATTCAATATAAATTTAAAATTTATAGGACAAACATGGGACATTTTTGTGGTTTATCACATTTGATGTCTATGGGAATTCTTTCTCCACGGGCATTCTCAAGGAAAACCTTAAAACACTGGGGGAAAAAAAATGTATTTTTAAATGTTTACATATGGGGACATGTAGTCAAATGTAGCAGAGATGCTTTCTTATTAACCAGATGGTAACTTCTTATTTACATTTCCCATATAAAACCATCTGTGCTCGAAGTGGGGAGATGCTCCAGTTGGGAGTTTGGCTGCAGGGGGTGGATTTGTTACATCCAATTTTCTCCTCTCATCAGAGCTGAATATGTAACACTTGTTTTATTTAACCTTGCTTCAATTAGAGGGTTACGAAAGTGCACTTGGCTCTCCCATGCAGTAGCTGGCACTCTGGATTTTGCCGCTTTTAGACAAAACTGAGATTTCTTGCCTTGCCTCCCCTTGATGTTGAACTTGCCTCCTCTGTTTCCATCCCATGGTTCCCTCACCCAGCCTTCTCCACCACTAAATCCCCCACTCGCGGTGTGAAATCCTGGCCCTGCTGAAGTCAATGGAAGTCTTGACATCAGCTCCAGCAAGGTCAGGATTTCTCCCTGGGTGTTTATTTTGTTTAAGCACTCCCAGGCTGTTGCTCTGTCCAACTTTTCCCGGAGCCAAGTTCAACACTTCCCTCTCCACTATCTCTGTCACTCTTCTATGAACTCCCTCCAAATTAAAATGTTGGGTGCCCAGAATGCTCAGTGCTGTTTCAGGTGCTGTCTAAGCAGTAACCTCATGGAAATACTATTTTTTTTTTTTGTGCTGCCAGCTTTGCTGAGCTGTTTGCTTTTCTCTTTCTTCCCCCTCCTTTTATTGGCATATTACGTTGCATTTTCATGTCATTAATAAAGATGGCAAAAATACCAGACCTAACACTGACCTCCCAATGGAATCCACCAGCTCTGCCAACTCTGTACTCTGTTGGTCGCTTTTTTGCTTTTCCTCCCATCCAGTTCTTATCCTTCATGGGCCATTTCCATCCAGGCCAATTTGAATTCGTCCTGTGTGATCTGAGGAGACACCAAACTGGAGGCTTCATCCTGGTAAGAATCCCATCCATGTGGGAACCAGATGTTGTCATCTGTGAAAATTTTCATAATTCAAAAAGGAATTTAAGGGAAAATTTGTTTCCCTTACATGTCAAAAATGAAATTTGACCAAAAAGTGATTTTTTTAAAAAAAAAATTGTCTGAATGATATTTTTGATGGTAATTTCAGTTACCTAAGCTTGTGCAAAATTTAAGTGAAAAAGACAGACTGTTTATTAGTTGAATAAAATCAAGCCTGTAAACTCTGATAAAATCAAGCTCGTCTGACACAATGCTCTCAAAAATTAAGGTGACTCCACAGAACATCGTTTCCCAGTAGAAAACTTCCTGATGAGACCAGTTGTGACTAAGAGCAGTAGCCCAGATATGTGATTTCTTCCTCCAACCACACAAATGCCTCTCATTTCCTGGAAAAAAACCCCAAACCACATTTTCAGAGTTGTGTAGCACTTCTCATCTTAAGGGCTTTATTCTTTTCAAACCTGCTGCAGAAAATAAGAGCATTCTCTGGAAGGAGGGGTTACAAACTGGGCTGCAACTGTCTAACACTCAGCATGGAGCATCCTTTCCTGGTGCTTTCCCATCTCCTGGACTTTATTGGTATTTGGGGATAATTCGAGATTGGCTGTGGCTTGCTTGAGGAGGGCTGTGCTGGGAATCTCAGCCAGGGTCAAAGCTTCCCGTTTGCTTTGGCACGTGTGGTCTGAGTGTAGTGGGATGAGCCACTGACCACCACCTTCACTCCGTGTCCTGGCCATTTTCCTTGGATGCTGGCCAGCCCTTCCTGCTGGACTCATGTTTGAACTCCCCTCCGTCATCCCGAGCATCCAGATGTGACAGATCCATAGCACTGTGCTGCAGATGCTGGATATTGGCTGCAGCTGGGGTAAATATTATTCCTGTATCCCAACGAGGATGAAATAACATCTCCAGAGGATTTGGAGGAGAGACGGAGGAGACTCAGTTTGTCGTGGGCTGCCCTTGGGCTCCTTTTCTTTTCTCCTCCTCTTTTCAGGAAGGGAAAAACCCGGCCTGCTAGGAAAGGGATTTCAGCTCTCCCTTGGATCCTGGTCAGGAAAACAGAGCACTTTGTTTGTGATGGCAGCCTCCACCAAAATGGCTCAGGGGCCAAATTAAGGCTGAGGAGGAAATTCGTCCTCTCCAAAGATGAAAGGTCTGCTTGATTTCTTCCCTAGCCTCTGCTGGTTCCCATGCATGCCTCCCTCTGCTTGATGGATGAAGAATGAGAATCATGGAATTATAGAATATCCTGAGCTGGAAGGGACCCACAAGGATCATGGAGTCCTACTCCTGGCCCTGCACAGACACCCCACCAATCCCACCCTGTGCATCCCTGGCAGCGCTGTCCAAACTCTCCTGGAGCTCTGGCAGCCTCGGGGCCGTGCCCATTCCCTGGGGAGCCTGGGCAGTGCCCAGCACCCTCTGGGGGAAGAACCTTTCCCTGATATTCTAAAGTCCCCTGACACAGCTCCGGCCATTCCCAGTCCTATTCCGGCACCTCAGCAGGTTCTGGGATTCCTTGGGAGGATATGGGACCACAGACACCTCTTAAAGGAAAGGCTGTTGGCTACTTGTGTGCTGAACCTCCTTGCCTCCTAACTCAGCTGTCAATCCCATAGCTCCAAACTGGGATAACATTTCCCTTCTCTCACTCTTTCCTTGCCTTCTCTCTAAGGGTGCTTCCTGTCTCCCTCCCCACCTCCCAAGCAAAGCCTGACACCAGCCTGGAAGGGAGAGCAGGAAAGTATGGACTAATTGAATTGGTAAAAAACCTTTCTGTGAATTAAAACTTCTGGGAAGTTGTGAGAAGGCTTTTCCATACCATTTTCCAGGAGCGGCAGCTTTGGGAAGGAAGCATTTATTCGGAGATTTTCTCTTCTGGCCAGATTAAGGTTTTGTGATGAGCTGTAAGTGCTGTGCACTCACACAGGTGGGACCCTCTCCCACCCTCTCTTGTTTGGTGGGCTGATGTTCCTATTTGATTTGAAAATATTCTGGTTTGGATAAGTTTTCAATTTTATTGTTTTTTTAGTTGGAATGCTTGCACGAGTTTTGAAATAGCTCAAAAAGCAGATTCAAAACTGAGCTGGAAAACCCCATTTTGGGCAGATCTGGTTCCCAGTTTGTTTACTACAGTTAATAACATATTCCTGAAATCTCAGGCAATTTGAGATACTGTGTTCCAGCATGAACCCAAACTGGAAATGGAAGTAGCTGGGCACTTCTCTCTGAAATGATTGTTGGTGGAATCGTTCCACTGCCATCATTTCCCGCCTGTAAATGTTGTTTTACCCTCTTTGGGGTCCCATTCCCTTTCTGTTTCTACAGGGGCTGGTAGCACAGTCTGTCATCATCAAAGTGAACATCTCAAGGACTGGAAGGCTTAAAATCCCTTCCCTGAGCTGTGAGGGCATCCTGTGCTGACTGGATATCGGTCCCAGGCAAAACCATTTTCACTTTCCATCGGACAGCACAGGCAGAAATCCCTGCCCTAAAATCCAGCCCCCTCCAGTCTGTGTTCGATCCTGTGCCTGCCAGGCTCTTGTGACTGTGGGTTTTATGTCCCTGGAGGTCCTGGGGAGCTGCCCCCACCTCCAGCCCCGGGGAACCAGCAGAGCCACCCCCCAGCTCTGAGATCATGTGTTTTGCTGCCATCCAGCACCGACTCCGTGCTGACACGTGCAGCTTCTGGGCCTTATTTATGGCCAGGACACGACATCCAAAGTAAACAACGCCTGGGGTCCTTCTCCTCCTTCCCCTGCACGGGGCTCCAGATGGGGAGAACCTGTATTCCCAGGGGTCCCAGATGATGATGGATCACCAGGAGGGGTGATGGCTGTCAGCCAAGCCCTAACCTGTTTAGTCTGATGGGCAAAGCAAGCTCAAACAATTGGCAGCTCGGCTTTGAACACTGGGACCGAGGCGTCCCCCACCCTCCTCTGCAAATAAATCACAGTTCAAAGCAAGGGGATATTTGACCATGGGACAGTGTGTTTCCAACTCTCACCCCTCATAAAACTCAGGAGAGGAGCAGAGAAGCCATCAAAAGTGGGTCTCAGTTGGGGTGGGTGTAGGGCTGGGCTAACCTGGCACCTGTGGGTGCAAGGAAGGTGAGAATAGAAAAAACGACGGGATCCCAACTCCAGTTTGCTGTTCTTTAAGTGCCAAATCTATCCCAAAGGGACACTTTATGGATTTCATTTATGGCTGTTCATGCCCTACATCATCTCTGAGCAGAGAAGTGCCACTTTGGGTTTGTGTATCTTTCACTGACATGTATATTTAGCACTCATTAAGCACTTACCTTGGGCTAATAATTCAACTTGTGTTCCAAATGTCCTCTTTTCCGTGAGTTCTTGGAGCCAAAGAGACCACTCCTGACAGATTCATTTCAGCTTTGTCTGCTACAGCCTTTTAGCTGATTTGAGCAGTATCTGCCATGTTGTTTTTTAAAATGGTTAGTCAGAGTGAAACCATCTCATTGCTTTAAACCTGCAAATGATTCTTGCCCATTTCAGCTAAAAGCAAATTCAGAACATTTGTTGCTTTTTACAGGGAAAAAAAAAATTAATTAATTCACGTCATCTTGGTGCTTTAGCCAAGCTGGTTGCAATTAACTTTGTGGTTCCTGTCCAAATTTTTCCTGCTCTTGTTTCTGGGTGTTTTCATTGTTTTGTTCCATCTTCAATGGGCCTGATGGTTTGTTTTCCATCTATTTGACCTTTGTCAGCCCATAAACTCCCAGGACTGACAGGACCTGGAGCATGTAGTCCTCGCAGAGTATCTTTTTTATTGGTGTTCTAACTCAAATGTCTTTTTTGGTTGGCATTTTAACTCAAATGCGTTTAAGCCCATGCTTAAACCTGACTTCAGCATGATCTAAGCCTGTGTCAAATAAATTTAGGCAGCATTGGGGCTGTTTCCTACAAAAAAGCACACGAGGCAGGAGGGGTTGTGAGCCTGGCACAGTCGTGGTGGGAAATACCCAGCTCTGCTTCTCTGTGATTTCCTGTCCACATAAAATTGAAATTGCTGCAATGAGTCAAATCAAATATAGACTGAACCACTGGGTTTTTCCCCCTTAAACGAAAATTGAACTCTCAGAGGATCAGGCTGGCAGCTGAACCCAAACCAGAATCAAATTTGAGGCACAGTACTTCAGAAAAAAAAAAAAAAAAGAGCTCAAATTGCTTTGCAGTGCCCAGACCTGGGGCAGTCCTTCCTTGGATGAGCTCAACGCACGTGGGGTTCCCAGAAGGGGAGTTTGGCATCTCCCCTCCTTGGCTGCTGGGCAGGAACCTGCCTGGGCTGTCAAAGTTTCCTCATCCCACCTTGGGGAATGTTTTGATTTCAGCAGAGCAGCAAACGTTCTCCAAGAAGTGCTTTGCTCTTGGGTTTAGTGGCTGTAGGGGTTTTTTATCCTTGTTATTTCCGCTGCTCCGCTGTGGGATGAGGGATGTTGCACATGCACAAGGAATCCTCCACGGGCCGCAGGAAAGCAATAAACAGCCCAGGCTGAGGAGGAAGTGGATGGAAACCCAACCCAGGAAAATGAGAAGTGAAGGATTCAGCCTTGGCTTGACTCTGTGCCCAGAGATGCTGAGAGCTGTGCTGTCACTGACTGCAGCAGGCTTAGGCCAGTCCTGGGGGCTTTGGAGAAACCTGGTCCTAGAGCAGTGCAGGGTTTATTCAAGCCCATTCCCATTTTTTTCCCCATTAACCCTGTTTTTTTCCAGGTAATTTTCACTCATATGTCACAAAACTCCTATTTCAAATAGGAGTGCCAGTGCCTTCAACCAAGGGCTTCTCTTTCAATCCAAAGGCTTTTTATTCATTTCCCAGAAGCTCTGTAGCAAGCAAGGACATCCAAAAGGCAACTTCAGATTCAATAAAAATAAAAGAAATTCTGGTTTTTTGGGGTTTTTCCTTGTCTATTCAGCAGTGGAACAAAACCCAGTGGAGGAGGGGAGATTTCTGGTTTTGGTTATTTCCTTGGGCAGAGCTGCCACAGGGGTGGAGAAAAACTGGAAGCAAAAGTCCCCAGGCTCTGGGAGTGGAGAAATCAGCCCTGCTGGGTTGCTCTGCTCCAGATCCTGCTGCAAAGCTCCCCCCCAGGCTGCAGGAATATCTCTGCCACCAGGATCCATCTGTGGAGCCTGTTTTCAAGTCTTGTTGTCCTAATTTGTGGTTTTCAGGAGAAAGTGTTGGAAAAGAGAATAGTATCGTGAATCTGAGCCAGACCTGCTAGTTTTGGCTGGTTGTCCTTTTTCTATATTCCAGTTGCTCTTGGATTTTTGGTATTTTTACTTTAAATCGAGGAAATAAGAGGAAAATGAACTATATTAGGAAGACTTCCATTCACTTCTCTGACTCATTAGAAGTCAGCTTTGCATAACTCTGCAAGAATCCCCCTGCTCCTTGTTTTGCTGATTCTAAAATGCATTTCATAGTGATACTGAATTCTAAAAATCGAACCCGAGTCTGATACCTCCACATTTGAGTTACATCAAATTAAGCCTAGGAGTAGTTCCACATTTTGCAGCCTTCCAGTACCTAAAAGGGCTCCAGAGAGCTGGAGAGAGATTTTGGAGAAGGCCATGGAGTGACAGCGCGAGGGGGAATGTCTTCCTACTGCCAGAGGGCAGCATCAGATGGGATTTTGGGAAGGAATTGTTCCCTGTGAGGGTGGGCAGGCCCTGGCACAGGGTACCCAGAGAAGCTGGGGCTGCCCCTGGATCCCTGGAAGTGTCCAAGGCCAGGTTGGACAAGGTTTGGAGCAACCTGGGACAGTGGAAGGTGTCCTTGCCCGTGGCGGGGGGGTGGAACTGGGTGACCTTTAAGGTCCCTTCCAGCCCCAACCATTCTGTGATTCTCTGATTATTTATGATTTTTGGTGCTGATACAGCCCCTGTTCAGCACAATAACAACAATTCCCACAAGCTTTGAGGTGTTTATGAGAGCAGGGGAGCTCGTGCTCAGCCCATCTTATTTTTGTGCACAAATTACTGATTTTGGTGCAGAGTCAGAGGCAAAGTTTCCCTTGCCTGGAGCAAGGACTGAGGGAAGGATGTCCCAGGCGTTGGGCACCTCAGTGGATGGAGGTGCCTGAGACACGAAAGTGCTGCACAAACCCAGCAGCTGAGCCTGGCATCTCTTGGGCTCGAGGTCGAGGCCACATCTGCTCGTGGAGAGCAGATTTAAGGAGCAGACGAAGAACGCAGGGAGATGGCAGGAATATCAAACCTGTTTGCTCAGGGATGGGTCATTTTCCACACCACCTGCTTGTCGTTGTCCTTTGCTCAGCATGGAGTCCTCTTCCAACCTTGCGTTGAGGGAGCTTGGCTGGGCTGCCAAGAAAACCAGAGGGAATCACTTTTTTATGAGCCATCCCTTCCTCCCTTTCATGTTGTTAGGAATTTCTCCGTGCGTCTCTCCCTCACAAATTCCTTTTAATTACGTTGCGTCCAAGCGAAAGGAATCCATCCCAGTTTGGCTTCTCCAATGCTGGGAAATGCAGCGCTTGCTCTGCTCGTCCTCTCCCGTGTCCTTTTTTAGGGTTTCCAGGACATCAGTCCAACGGCCTGAAGAAGAAAAATTATCTCAGGTGAGGGCCAATTATCACCACTGCCTGTTCTGGCTGAGAGGAAACGTTCACCTGGAATTCCAGGGAGTTGTGTTGGATGTGGAAAGAGCAGCACGTCTGCTGAGCACACCAAGAAGAGGTGGGGGCTGTGTTTCTGCCCCTCTTCATGGCTGTAACCATGAGAGATAAGGGGTGAGATAAGGGGTCACCACACCAGTGATTTGGAATGATAATCCTTGGAATTATAATACTGTGTTCCTGCTGCTTCTGAGACTGCAGTAAACACAAATCTGAGGAAAACAAGAAGTGCTCAAATGTTCTCCAAGGGATGATTATTGTTTTCCAAGGGAATGATTATTGCCTTTTTTTTTTTTTAACCCCTGTGGTAAACTCCCTTTTGTCCAAATGAAAACTTTCCAGGAGAAAAAAAATAAAAAAGAAACCATAAAAAATCCCCTTGCAAAGACTCTGGTTGAGCCTTTCGTTTGTTTGTTTCCAAATGTCATTTTAATGAAGTCGAGGAGCTGCGTCACATTTTGTCAAAGCCAGAATGGAAACAAGATGTATCCATTAAAAACAGAGCTGGAAAGGGAGATTAGACGATTCCCCTGCCCTAAAACAGGATTGAGTGTTTTCAGGATGCAGATAAAATGCCAAGAACTGTTGATGTTACTTTGGCTTTGCTTTCATCCCCCTCCCCAAAATGCAACCTCCCTTTTCCCATGGCTTTGCTACCACACCTTGAACACTCCCTGATCCCTCTGGTTGCCCTCAATTAGGAATGCACAATTAGAAATCTTCATTAGAGTATCCCATTGCAGAGCAGCCCCTTGCACGGCACGCATGGGGGGTGCTCCCTTGTTCCCTGCCCTGCTCTGGTCCTCATCCCAGATAAAATCCTGCCATGGCCTTTCCGTGGCGTCTTTGTCACGTCTTTCCTATCCAGGGTTTTAGCAGTTTTCCTAGGAATTAATTTAACACCAGTGCTGGAGAAATTCCTCCATATCTACAAGATCCTTAAACCAAATGCACACTGCTGCTACTACTGGATCCATTTAATGAATCCAAACATTTTGGGAGAATGTAATCATTTTCACTTGCAGTTTCAACAGGAAATTATGGAAAGATTTCCATCCCACGGAGCCCAATTTTTCCCTGCCTCACCTGTTTTTTCTAACACAACTCTAACACGCAGAGCAGTTGATGTTCAGATTTCTATCTTGACTCATTTTAGCGCAAAAGTCAAACCTACCCAAACATTTCAGCTTCATTGACAATTTGCTTCCATTTGTATTTGGAAGAAATAGAAAATCACATATTCATACGCTTCCTTCCCTCCAGACAAATGCTTCAGAGAGCGCTTTTCCCTGACTTTTGTGCTCAAAAGTGTCAAGGAAATCTGAGTCACTTGTCTGCTTTGAATTGTAAAGAATAAATGGGCTTCTCAAGCCCTTGGGCTGTGTTGGAATCTCAGCCAGAGGCCTCTATTAATAACCCAGCGAGTTCTTGTGTGACACTTTCTTATCCTCATCTCACAGATGGGAGTGTGGCTGTCCAAGGTCACCCAGCTTTGGAGTCACAGTCGGAGCCCGGGCCTCTCCTGCTGCCCACTGACCTACTTGAACCAGAGAAAATGCATCACCCTCTTACACAACAGCTATTCCAGTAGTGCACACCAGAAAACTAGGGATGTTTTAATGGAAATTTCCATGGAAAACACTCCTTTTCCTGGTCAGAAATGTCTGCCTTGGGGAAATTCTGCTTTTTCTGTAGGGAAGATTCAGAATGCCAGGAAGTGGGGGTTGCCTTTTGCCTTCCCTTCCAGTTCTCCTCTTCCCATACATTTCCCATTTGGAGAGGAAATCCGTGCAAGCAGAGCCAACCACATAGCTGCAGTGGTTTGGTTCCTGAAAATACATGAGTTGAGATTTATCCTCGCACCAGTCTCCTGGTGGCCATGGAAAGACTTTGTTCTGTAGTGCAGAACACCAAAAAGCACCAAAAAGCACCAAAAAGCATCAAAAAATACACGAGTCCAGAGGAGGCCATGGAGATGCTCTGAGGGCTGGAGCTCCTCTGCTCTGGAGCCAGGCTGGAGAAGAGAAGGTTCCAGGAAAACCTTAGAGCCCTTCCAGTGCCTAAAGGGGCTCCAAGAGAGAGGAATTTAGAATAAGGGCATGCAGGGCTTCTGTCTCCTGCATTTGGGATATAAACTGGGAGGGAGAGCACTTTTCCTGCGTGTTAGAGAGTTAGACCTGAGTGTGATAGGGAAACCAGCAGTGATTAGAACATCCTGAGGTGGAATATTCCCTTATTTTGGTGCTGGGCACCCAGAGGTGCTCCCTGGGCTATGAAACGTGTTTTCCTCCCCAAAAGTAGACATCTCTTGTCTGTTCTGCTGTAGCCAACCCAGACCACTCCTACGAGTGGAGTCCCAGGGGGGAATGCTCATTCCAGGATGGAAATAGAGATTTATTTTCGGCTCCTACAAACTGAGATCATCTGCATGAAAATAGGGGTTTGTAAACCAGGATAAAATTGTCCTTGTGGGAAGTTACACCAGTACATCCAGATGACCAGGAATTCGTGTCCTACATTCATTGACCTCATCCATGCAGACAGAGATGGGAGTAGGGTGGAACTTCAAGGACACCTTCCACCATCCCAGGTTGCTCCAAGCCCCATCCAACCTGGCCTTGGACACTTCCAGGGATGAGGCAGCCACAGTTTTTTTATATCCTTCCATATCATTTAGCAATTAGGGAATTGGGTGCCTAAGGTTGTTGTAGCAGACAAGAGGGTGCAAATCTGACTAAATATCCCCTTTTCTTCATATTCCTGGGGTATGCTATGTTTCTCTTGATTCACAAGGACCCCAGGTAAACAAGGCTGTGGAATTTATCAGGGGAAGTGAACCCACCCCGTGAATGGCACCACAGCAACATTTTTGCAGATTCTGCGGAATGCTGAATGGATCTCAGCTCCACTTCCCAAACTGCAGGGTTTCATCCCAAAGAAACTGAACTGACATTATTTTTTGGCTTTTGAGGGGCTTTTTGCTGTTTGGTCCCAAGGGAAAATGGAGTCTCCAAAACGGCTGCCTGCAGAAAACTCCAAGTTTTCTGGGATTGCATTTGCCAAATGGAGATATTTTTGGGGAGAACTCCCAATTTTAAGCTCAGTTATTTAGGGACGAGCCTATGTGGAGATGTCAGGGATGCAGCTCAGCTAAGTTAACTGCAGAACTTGATCTTGTGAATATTTATCTTTAATAGAAACAGAGCCATGAACAGACTCAGTGGTTATTTATGTTTTGGACAACTCCCTGCTCCTGTTTTGGGGACACCATCGTTGTTCCTGTGTGCCATGGGAATGATTTCTATAGTGCAGGAGTCTCTCCATCTGATGACTACCATGAAATAACAAGTTCAGGTGGCAGAATCACACAGAATCACAGAATTTTACCTTGGAAAAAATCTCCCAGGCCATCAAGTCCAAGCTGTGCCCGACACCCACCTTGTCACCCAGCCCAGAGCACTGAGTGCCACATCCAGGCACTCACATTTCTTGGACACCTCCAGGGATGGGCACTCCAACACAGCCTGGGAAGCCCCTTCCAAGGCTTAACCACCCTTTCCATGAAGAAATTCTTCCTGATGTCCAACCTGACCCTCCCCTGGCCCAGCCTGAGGCCGTTTCCCCTTGCCCTGTCCCTGTTCCCTGGGAGCAGAGCCCGACCCCCCTGGCTGCCCCTTCCTGTCAGGGAGTTGTGCAGAGCCACAAGGTCCCCCCTGAGCCTCCTTTTCTTCAGGCTGAGCCCCTTTCCCAGCTCCCTCAGCTGCTCCTGGTGCTCCAGCCCCTTCCCCAGCTCCGTTCCCTTCCTTGGACGTGCTCCATGTCTTTCCTGTAATCAGGGGCCAAAACTGAATCCAGGATTCAAGGTGTGGCCTCACCAATGCCCAGCACAGAGGGACAGTCACTGCCGTGGTCCTGTAGCCACACTATTGCTGATACAAGCCAGGTGCCATTGGCCTTCTTGGCCACCTGGGCCCACCTGGCTCATGTTCAGCCAGCAGGTGCCATATCCGTGCCTTACAAGCCCTCTCCACTGTTGGGGCACAGGGTGGTGGGGGCACCACACGGACACCCACCACTGTGGTCCAGGCTGCTCTCCTGCCTCCCCCCTCACCTCTCCCCAAATTCCCCTGCCATGACCTTCCTGCAGCTATTTCCACTCCTGTAAATCACCCCAGCCCTGGGAGGCGATGCTGTTAATTATGTCACACAGAGACAAATTTACAGTGTGGAGCAACAGTAAAAAATAATCCTGCCTGAAATGATGGGAGAGCTACATTCCATGGGCTCTCTGTAAATCACAGCCAGCTCTGTGTGCTGGGCTGATGGGCTCTTCCCACCCACTGGTGGATATTGGTGCTGACAGCCCCAAAGAAGGGAGTGTTGAAAAATAACCTGCATCACTCCAAGTGGGTGAAAAAAAGCCTATTTTAGGTGTCCAAGTGTTGAGCACCTGATTTTCTGTGTGGTGGCACCATAGTTTCTGGTGAAGAAAAATTATGTTCTCCTAGCACCTGAAAACCTGATTTTTCCAGGATGAAATCTGCTCAGAATATGTTGGCTGCCCAAAATGTGAACTTCTGCAGCTCAGGTAGGAGAAAAGCCAGAGCACAATTTCCAGATGCCCAATAGTTGGGCTACCCTTGTCTCCAAAGAAAGAAATCCAAATTCAGCTGTCCAGGAGCTTCAAGACACGCAGTGTGGGCTCCCACGTGGAAATGTGGGAACATCTTCAGCCCTTTCTGTGAAAATGTTCTGCAGTAAGTCTGAGCTGGGTGCCAGGAAAAGAAAGCCAACACCTCATCAATCATCGGTTTAAACAGCCAATTAGTGAAATGCCCGCCTTGGCACACAGTCATTTTCCCACTTCCTGGCTTCCAAGGCTGTTCCTGCGTAAATCCACGGAGCAAACATCTCACACGGCCACCCACTTGCTCACTACGTGGTGTCCCTGTGTCTGAACATCCATCCAGGTGCCTCCATCTCCCCATCAGGTCCGAAAATTTATGGCAGTTCACCTCCTGGCTCTATTCAGTGTAGTCCAATGTTTTTCTTGGAAGAGGGAAGCCCATCTGTGACACCTGCAGGCAGCACACACCAGTGGATTAAAGACATCAGTGATCAGTCAAAGGGAAACGGTTTCAAACTGCACCATGGAGGTTCAGGTTGGATATTAGGAAAAATTTCTTCACTGAAAGAGTGGCTGAGCATTGGAACTGCCCAGGGAAGCGGTGAAGTCACCATTCCCTGGAAGTGTTCAAGGAAGTGAGTAGACATGGCCTTTAGTGGGATGGTTTAGTGGGAATGCTGGTGTTTGGCCACAGGCTGTCTTGGAGGCCTTTTCCAACCTTAATGATTCCCTGGGACATTTTGTAGGTGGAAACCTCTGGCACAGGGGGGCTCCCATGGCTTCCCCAAGGCAGGACAAGTTTGGAGAGTGGTCACAGCCCTTGTCCAATGATAAATCTTGCCCTGATTGCCCCAGGACAGGCAGGGAAATGCCTGGTGCCGTGGTGGGAGGACCTGGCATGTCCCAAGTCTTCATGTACACCCCCTCTCTCTGCTTTGCCAGGGCATGGCATCCCCAAAACTGGAGCTGCCTGACATCAGGGTGGCCATGGTGGGCTCCTATGGCTGTCCTCTTTCTCGTGCTCCTGATGAGGCAGCCCCAGCTAAAATCTCCCTACTTTAACGCCTTGGGGCTTTTTAGATTTTGACACTGCATGTGGAAGGCAGCTGTCAATTAGCAGCTGAAAAAACAGCCTGCGGTGCTAATGAGAGCGAATCTGAGACCTCTTCCAAATCGTTTCCATCCATTTTCCAGGGCTTTTAATTGCTGTCATATTAGGAGGAGGATGGCAGAAGGAAAACACAGGGGAAAAAGCCCCGTTCGGTGGTAGATTCCTCTCTGCCAGGCCTGACTCGGTGGCAGCCTTCTTCCCAGGATTTTATTTACAGGAGTTTCTCACGTTGTTTCTGAAGTCACAGGCCCCAGCCAGTTCCTGCAATCCCTTTTCCCCCAGGACTGGGATGTTCTGTCAGCTGCCACAGCTGGATCGAGGGCTGGGGACAGATGTTCTCTCCCACCCGTCCTCAGTGCTTGATTCTGACTTTTTAAGGAATATAGTCAAAAAGAGAATATTATGTACTGAAACAGCAGTGGTGAAATGCTTAATATTTCTAAATTCTAAAACCAAAGAAAAGGCTTCCTAATTATTGTGTTGGTAAGGACAGTGCTGGAGCCTCATCACATGAAGCAGGAAAACAAGGGAATGAATGAACAGGTTGGACAGGGCTTGGAGCAGCCTGGGATAGTGGAAGGTGTCCCTGTCCATGGCAGGGGGTGGGAAGGAGAAGGTCTTTAAGGTCCTTTCAAACACAAACCATTCTGGGATTTTGTGAAATACAATAAAATCTTGAAGCAAAAGGGTAGATTTCGTGAGAGGGTTAAGGGTGAGCCAGTCCAGCATTCCCCAAAGGACATTAAAAATGACCTGGAAGGGTTGGGATGGCAGCCCTGGCACCGGGAGTTTCCTGCTGCCTGCGGCAGATAAGGAAGCCCCAAGCGAACAAATTGATGTCCCTGCCGGTGTCAGGAGTGCAACGACTCTGCGAGGTCTCAGCCGCGCCAGGGTCAGCTGTGAGCTCCGGGGGATGCTGCAGCCACCAAAGGGCTGTCCCAGGGTGGGGCGTGTTTCGCTCGCTGTGAATCATTCGTGGGGAAGGGAGGGGATGCTGCTTCCCCATGCGCCGGGACCAAGTTACACTAATTAAATCCCAATGCGTGATTTTAACCCGCGGACTGGTGCCAGGGGCTGAAATCCCACCCGGGAGGCTGCTGCCGTGAGTGTCCCCTTCACAGGGAGCTGGGATGAATCCATGGGCGGCTGTGCCGGGTGCTGGGATTGTGCTGGGATGCAGGTGATGAGTATGGGTGATGCAGCGGCCCTCGGGGTACCGGGGCAGAGCATCTTTTTGAGCCTCACTAACCAAAAAAAAGCATTTCCTCCTGGATTTGCTGGGATTCTCGGCCCATCCTGAGTTCCACCAGCACGGCTTAAAGAGGGGCTAAAGTACCAAGTGTGCCTTTCACAACCTTGGGACAGTAGCAGCTTAGCAAAGTAAATCTCTCCCAGCTGCACCGGTCTGGAAACAATCCCACTCAGCTGCTTCCTGGGCCTGCCTCGGGAATCTGGGCCAGACTGGGACAAACTGGGGATGGCTCTGACCCAGGGAACATGCTGTTCAGGGAATGTCAGCTACCGCCTCCCGGGGTCTGGGGGTGGGCTACAGGGAAATCGTAGGTCAGTGGTTCTGTCCCAGCACACCTGCCCTGGAGCCAGCCCAGAGAGGGTCAGGCTGGGAAGCCCTGGACATGTGGTCTGAGGATGGATCTGTGCCTGGCTGCAGTGGGATTGCTACAGGAGAACAAGCTCAACAGTGAAGGGAGAACAGAGGAGAAAACCGCAGGAAGTCCCTATCCGTGAACCTGATGCCTTCTTGGACCACCACAAGTACCTTCACCTCCTCCTCTGCCATTTCTGGAGATGCTTCCGGTGCTTGGGCACTGGTGACACTTTCAGTGCAGGTGTAGAACATCCTGACTGAAGCTCTGAAATAAATCTGCAGCGTGGTGGTGGCTGGATGCTCCACCTGGTAACGAGAAACGCTTTTCCCCCCTCACATTCGCAGATTTCCAAGTGCTTGGCCACCACACGTGAGGCCTTTTCTGCATCCATCCCTCCATATAGCCATCCCTCCATCCCTCCCTCCTGTTTTCCCCAGACCGTGTTTACCCAGACCATCTGCGAGGTCGTGAACCACAAGCCCATGTGCTGGGGGGACAGTGGGGACAGAGTGGTCTGAGCTCAGGGCCAGCCATCTGTTTCATGGAATGCCACGTGTGCTCCCTGTTTGGAGAAGGGAACGAGGCAAAACAACCCCTTGTGAGACAACAGCTTGCAAAGTCCTGTGGAGTCAGATCCTTCTCTTCTGCCTGTCTGGTTGGGGCTGGAGGTCAGCTCTGCATGGAAAAGGAGAGCTGGGCAGACAAAAAGGGGCTCTGTTTGCCTTTCCAGTACAGGATGAGAAGGGAAACAGCAGGAGAGAACTCCAGGCTTTATTTATGCTCATTAAGTGCCAAGGAGAAGCAGGGAAAAGAAACCCGGGGATGGGGTCGGTTCAGGTAGGCAGTGCTCAGGGACAGGGAGGGGAGACTCAGAGGAACCTCAGGAGGCAGCTTGGAGTGGAGAAAGGTTTTGGGGTTTTATTTGCATATGGTTGTGAAGATTTTTATCCAACTGTGAGCTGTTTGCTTTGTGGTGTTTTTTACCTGTGCGGGCTCAGAGTTTAAGGTGGACTTGGGGTACCAATGAGGTAGAGAAGGGGGAGTGTTGTCCCTTGGTGCCAGTATGGAGCCGGACAGCTTTGGGGACAGCAGGACCACTCTGTGGGGCAAAAAGGATGCCAGGGACATGTCATACCACAGGACACTCCTCACCAGGACTCAAGTACTGCGTGGATATGCCCCCATTTGCATCGAGATCCAAGACTATAGCAGGAGGATTTGGGTCTGTCCCTCCATCTTCCAAAGGAGCTGGTGTGTCAGCCCTGTTAAGGACTCACCACTGGACTACACCTCTTCCCTCTCCCCTGATGGAGAAGGTGCTGGATTTAGGGGTGAGGTGAGGGCTCCTCACTCCTGTGAACACTTGAGTCTAAATCCCTTGATTTCTCAAACTGAGATGGAACATTTTCTTCTGCTGAGATCTTGGCAGCTTTCCTGGGGGCAGCTGGTCAGAGGCATCAGTGTCAGCCCTGTCTTTACACCGGGGACTGACATCAGGGTCAAAACATCCCGTGGTTGGTGCAATCCAGGACATTCCTGCAATGCTCAGAGCCTGATGCAGCCTGGCGGGAAGGGAGAGGCAGCACCATCGGGGATTTTTCATTGATACCTAAACAAATCCCCATCCTCTCCCTTTCCGTCCTGGGGATTCCTGATCTGTGTCTAAATCAGCCTTGGGCTTGGACTGAGCCTAACCCAGCCCTTGTCTGCAGGCTGAGCTCCTGAGGGCTTAATAAACCTGGATAAACTTTGGTGGTAAACACAGAGGAATGGGCAACTTCCTCCTGGAGGAGTCAACAGAGGCACTGCTGGTCCCTTGCAAAATCAAGGACCTTGTTTGAGGCAAATGGGGTTTTGGGGTGTGAGGAACCCCAGCTGGGTGAGCTATCTCTCAGATTTGTACCCAGGCTGTTGCTGGTCCCACTGGAGCAGCCCCATTGTCACCACAGCCATCACCTGGGTGTCCCTGCATATTGCAGGGGGTTGGAAGTGGATGAGCTTTAAGGTCCCTTCCAAACCAAACTGTTCCAGGATTCTGTTATTTCAGGAGACATGTGGGACTGATCTCTCCTTTCCTGCTGGAAAGAAATGTAAAAGTTTGGAAATGTTAATTTTAAGCTCAGTTTATTCCACCTCCCCTTGAAGTTTTGTTTAAAGAATTTATCTGGAAATTATTTTCAAGGTCACAGTGCCTGTGAGTAATCCACCCTGGCTGGCTGGAGAACTCTGAGTGTCATTTATCATTTTATCTCTTTTCTTAAACTACAGAACAGGTTATGGAAGTGCATCCAGAGCCAAGGGCTCCCTCAAAATCAATGAGTTTGTGCCAGTTTACACCTGTAGAGGAGGCAAGGGAGATAATGATAAGGGAAAGTTTAGGCTAAATATTAGGAAGAAATTCTCCCCTGTGAGGGTGGGGAGGCCCTGGCACAGGGTGCCCAGAGAAGCTGTGGCTGTCCCTGGATCCCTGGAAGTGTCCAAGGCCAGGTTGGATGGGGCTTGGAGCAGCCTGGGCTAGTGGAAGGTGTCCCTGCCCATGGCAGCGGATAGAACTGGATGAGTTTTAAGGTCCCTCCAACCCAAACCATTCTGTGATTCTGTGATCTCCCATCATCTGAGAGACCTTCCTGTGCCTTTTAAGATTATTCTCCAAAGAGCTCTGCTCCATGTCAGCCTCAGGTAGTTTCAGAGGTGAGGGAGAAGATGGTTAAAAAGACCTGCCCATGCCTTAAGCCCGTGGCTGAAATTACGATGTGCTGGAGAGACACCTGCGCAGGGAGCAGGACTTGTTGGGAGATGGCTGTGCTGGGATCTCAGGCACACTCCATCCTCCCTCCGCCTGGGAATGGCACAAGGTGTCCATGCCCCCACCCGGCCTCCAGGCTGAAACCTCTGCAGGTGTTAAAGACATCAACTGACCACTCTCCTCCTGGTGTTTTTCCATCTGCCTTTGTTTAGCAGCTCATATTTTTCGAGCTGTAGGATGGGTGTGAAGAGTAACGGGGCATTGCTGGGGCACCCAGGGACCTCAATAACCCAGCACTGGGATGGAGTGGGCTCTGGGGCTGTGCAGTGCTGGAATCTTCCAAGGCACGGGCTTGGAAGTGACAACTCCAATGAAATTCAGTGGGGGAAAATTTGCAGCAAACCCTCCAGGCTTATGTCAGTGGAGCAGCGGGAGAAATCGTGATTTCTTCCAAGAAACCTTCAGCCCAAAATACTTTCTGTGCCTTTTTGCTCAAGTGCAGACTGGCATTCTTCAGGGAAAATGGTTTTCTTCCCAAAACACACAGAGGTTTCACAGTGAAGGGGAGGGGTGGGTAAAAGCCAGGTCTTGGGGGTGTTTGTAAAGGGACAAACATCCCTTTGTGCTTCCTTAAAGGTTGGGCATGTGCTTAAATCCAGGTGATTTCCATCTCCTGCCCTGTCCCTTCCCTGCAGGTGAAGGCTCACTGTGCCAATGAATCCTTTGGAAAACCTGTTGGGATT
This sequence comes from Dicrurus megarhynchus, assembly GCA_013399195.1. NCBI lineage: Eukaryota > Metazoa > Chordata > Aves > Passeriformes > Dicruridae > Dicrurus > Dicrurus megarhynchus. Next base: position 147,648 of record VXAD01006720.1, read on the forward strand.
ATGTAATAGAATCCCAGATTTGGGATGGAAGGGACCTGAAAGCTCATCTTGTTCCATGGGCAGGGACACCTTCCACTAGACCAGGTTTCTTCAACCCCTGTCCAACCTGGCCTGGAACACTTCCAGAGGTGGGAAAAAGAGCAGGATGCAATGGCAATAATCAATATACATATTCCCTGTGAGGGCTTCCAAAAGCCATCAGTTCACTCCAGCCTTCCAAGGGTGTTTTCCAGCCCTTTGGAGGGAAGCTGGAGCAGACATAAGGGCTGTAAAAACCCAGCTCTAGAAATTAAGCAAAACTTAATTAGGGTCGGCTGAAAGAGCTTTTTTCTCTGCAAAAGTTCCTCTCGTGCAAAACAGATCTTTCATCAGAATGAGAAGATCATCAGGAATTTTAGAAACGAGGTGGATGCTGTCATCTGAAATGTGTTCTTCAAAAAAAAAAGCTCCTTTGGGGGCTTTGAAGTGATGTGGTCATTTATTCCTTCGGATGTCAACGGAATGTTTTTTTCCAGAGAACTGCTCTAGGAATGGAGCCTTTCCAGGCGCGGTGGGGTGATGGATGGATGTTTTGTATGAAAATCACTGAAAATTTGGAGATAAATTTAAATTGGAGACCTCAAGTGCTGGCACAGCAGTTGATCAATTCACCCTCGTGCTTTCAACCCAACAACCTCCAGTAACCTAATCAAGATAAATTTTAAACATACATTGGATGCATTTTAAATATATATTGCTGGTTCTATATAATTTAACAAATATATTCCTCCTGCTCCTTTGCCTTCCTTCCCACAGACGACGTTTTAACAGCTTGAGTGATGTTGCTTTTATGATGCACAAGTCATTTTCCTAAACAGCAGGATAAAAGTTTGTTCAGGCAGGAATTTCATTAACTTTGGGGTCCTTGTTGCACTTAGCGGCATCGGGCTTGGCATGTGGGAATAATGGGTTCCAGGGCCTGGAATTTCCATTATTTTCCATCCAGTTTATTTAAAAATTGTTGGATGGATTATAAAAGGCCACAAAACAATGAAAGTACTGTTGTTTCTTATTGTTCGTTGCTGCATCCATATGTTTGGTGTTCCAGGGTTCCCTAGGAGATCTTTGGGGTGCCACAGAGGGAAATGCATATCGTAAAACAATTCCTAAATCTTGCTTTGTCCTCATAAAAGAAAATTATGAGTCTTTGTGGATGGGATGAAACAGTAGGAAGTTGCTGATGGAGCTGAGGGTGTGGGTGAGGATTTTTCTCTACAGAGCTCTGTGGAAAGCAGGAGCCTTTGCAGAGGGGGAAACTGAGGCACAGCAAAGAAACTTGGTGTTCTGCAGTGCCAAACCAACCCAAACATGGGATCAACCCTTTTTTTCCAACCCCAAGCCAACATTTCCCACGTGCTTTCACCCAGATCCCTCCTGAGGGATGCCCGTTAATGAGAGATACCTGCACCCCTTTGCCCCCAGCTCTGTACACCCCGTGGGAAGAAGGTGATGGGGACTATGGCTGGCTCTGTGCTTCCCAGCTGGCTGCCACCCATGGGATGTTCCTTAAAAAAAAGACCCCCCCTAGATCAGGTTTGCTCCCAGCCCATGTTCATAGGGAGGGAAGCACAGGACCTTACAAAGGCTGTGTTGTCAGAGCCCACAGGCTGGCTCTGCTCTGCTCCCCAGCCTTTTTAGGGATCCCTGCTCCATGGTTAGTGTAAATTGGACCAGGCTCCAAAAGAAATAGCCTTGTCCTATGGTCTCCAGCATTCCTAAGGTGGGGAATGCCTCGTACTGTAAATAACTGGCTAATAAAAGCACAGTGTTCTTACAGAATAAACAGCTCTGCTGCTTAAATTAAATAGGGATGTGAAATATGGAGGTGCTGGGTGCATCCCAAAATATCCCCCTGGAGGGGACCCTCTAAGCAGTGGGGCTGCCATGTCCCCCTCCCCCAGCCCTCTGGGAAGGATGGAAGTGCTTACAGGGCAGTTTCAGCTCAGCTTTTGATTTAAAAAAATCCCTTTTCAGAGCATTAAAGTGCTGGGAACTGTGAAGGAAAGGGTGTGAAGAGGGAGGAGAGCAGGGTGGGGATTCATCTTTAAATGTGGACAGTGTGTACGAGCGATCCTAATTGCCTGGCAAGCTTTACTCAGTGTTCCAGGGATTCTTTTCCAGCTGGCTCTGTCCAGTGTTATCCTTTCTGAGACAAAGGCAGATGTGCAAGGGGAATTACTCACAGTGCCCCTTGCCCAGCTGTCTGCAAACAGCTCCTGCGAGGTGTCCTGCACCCACAGCAGGCTCACATCTGTCTAATGGTGAGAAACCCTCCCTTGGACTTTTATTTAATCTCCTTCTAAATCCCTTTGCTCCTCAGCCTCATCTTAGTCCGTGGATGCATCTGATGATGCTAAGTCCACGTATGGACTGGGCAGAATGGGTGGGCTCTGGAGATTATTAAATTGATCATTGATGATTAAATTTATGGCATGTTCAATGCCACAAAACCCTGCAAAAAACTAAGATCTGGAGAAAATGTCAGAAGGAAGTGGAGGGACGGCGGTGCATTGTCAGCATCAAGGATGCTCCTGCATCCAGGGGTGTTCCCACTGTTCCAGCAACTTCATAGAATCCCAGACTGGTTTAGATTGGAAGGGACCTGAAGGATCACCCAGTTCCACCCCTGCCATGGGCAGGGACAGCTTCCACTATTCCAGGGTGCTCCAAGCCCCAATGTCCAACCTGGCCTTGGACACTTCCAGGGATCCAGGGGCAGCCACAGCTTCTCTGGGAATTCCATTCCAGGGCCTCCCCACCCTCACAGGGAACAATTTGTTCCCAATATCCCACCTAACCCTGCTTTCAGGCATTGGGAAGCCATTCCCCCTTGCCCTGGCACTCCATGCTCATAGAACCACATCCTGGTTCTGCCAGAGGATCTGGGTAGCTCATGGACTCTGTGTCTGTCCCTTTTCCTTTTGCTCTCCTTCATCTTTTCTTTCCTGAGAAAACATCATTTGATATCCAATCATGGTCTCACCCAGGGCCAGCTGGCTATCCCATCCTTCCCAGGAGAAATTAATAAGGAATGAAGCCTGATTGTGCCAGAGATAAAGGTACATCCACGATCCTTCTAGCTTCAAGGGGCAGATTTGCACTTTCCTGAGATATTGTAAAAGATATTGTAGAAAACAAGGGAAAATTCCCAGCTCAGCACACAAAACACAGCTCCGAGGAGCTGAGCAAGTCAGGAAGATTTTTGTCTCACACCCCATCCCTCTTAACAGGCAAAGATCTGCTGTGGTTGATGGAAAAGTTGCTTTTCAGCTAAAGAAAACTTCTTCCAGAATGAGTCTTCCCTCCCTGAGATACAAAATTCTTATAAAATGTATGAAGCTTGTTATGAATCCGAAACTTCTCTAATGAAAAACTTCTGCTCTCCTCCCACAGCCAGCGAGGAGCATCGCCCCAGGCAAGGGAAGATGGCTGGGATGTGTCAGGAAGAGATCCCACCCTTCTGCACCCAGGAGCCCACTGAAAATCCTGTTGGATCATGGTGAAAAACATGTTTTTTCCCATTGTCTTTCTTTCTTGGATTTCCTTTCTTTTGGGTTTTTCCATAGAAATAAAAGGGGAGAAAAAGAGAATGGATTTGGGGTTTTTACCTGGGAAATGTTGCCTGGAGCAAACTT
>VXAD01006720.1:158917-170201 GCA_013399195.1 Dicrurus megarhynchus
GGGCGGGGCGGAGGTGCGGGGGGGGGGGGGACTGGCGACGGAAGTGACGTCAGAGAGCGGGCGCCTGATGCGGGCGGGCGGCGCCGTGAGGGGAAGATGCCGGTGGCGGTGATGGCCGAGAGCTCCGTGAGCTTCAGGCGGCTCCTGGAGCAGTGCGAGACGCAGGAGCTGGAGGTGCCGCGGGGCGGGGGGGGTCTGCATGTGCGCGTGTGAGGTGGGGAGGGTCCCTGGGCGTATGTATGAGCGGGGGAGGGTTCAGTGTTTGAACTTGCCCCTTGGGCTCGCCAGAGAGCCCGTCAGAAACTCGCAGCCTGCAGATAAATGAGCATTTCCGTATAGTTATTCACGTCGTTTCAGAGGGAGTATGAGGGGGTACTGTGTGTGTTTCCGTCTTTCTCGTGGCTGAGAAAAGGAAAATATTGATAAGGGAAGTGGAGCTCTGAGCCAGGCTGGGGGAATTACGCTTAGATCGAGTTTTATTGTGGCAGCTCTCACTGGAGGCTTCCTCCGTGCTGTTTTACACTCTGTTCTTTGCTGGGTGTCCGAGCCTGGCCGCAGGCACTGTCAGGGAAATATGTGGCACCGCGGTGATGGTAAAAGCTCTGCCTAGGTGATATGCACACATTTCCAGCGCTTTTCTAAACGTGGAGCTCGTGCATCCCACTGCAGTGATGCAAAAGCGGGGTCAACTGTGAATTTTCCTCTTCATGAGCTCCTGTGATTCTGATTTTAGGTATTGCTGCCTTAACTGGCTTCCTGTGAGTGCTCGCTGCACCGCCCCTTGATAAAAGGCCTGAAGCCTTATCGGAAATCTTTCTAGCTTTTAAATTATTACAGACTTTAAAAATCTTGCAGCTTTTTTATCATTCGTTTGTTTCCTCCTTGTGGGATTTGTGAGCTCTGCTGAAGTGTGGCAGGGGCCGAAGCTTAGCTTGGGGTTTTTAGGAGAGGCAGAAAAGTTTTACTGTGGTGGAGTGGCCTGAGCTGAAGGTAAATGAAGTCAGGAGTGATTTCATTTCATTTTCAAACCAGCTGCTTGTGAGGAACTGCAAAGCCAGCAGCTGCCACTCTTATGAGCATAAGAAAAGAGTAATGGAAGATGTAGCCTTGCTTTATTAAAAAAAAAAAATTGCTCAGGCCTATTATGTGATGTGAAAAAAAGAAGAAATCAGTTGTCTTGGAGTGTTCAGCTTACATAAAACTTGGTTTCCTGCTGTGTTTTGTATCACACCCCTCTTAAAATCCATAACCCGAGAATCTGTGCTTGTTTTCAGGCCCCCGGAGGAATTGCCACACCCCTTGTTTATGGCCAGCTTCTGGCTTTGTACCTGTTGCACAATGACATGTGAGTGGCTCCACTCGATCTGGGACACTGGGTTTGTCACCAGCGTGGTAGGAGTGGGTCGTGTGATTAACAAAATGCTGTGTTTACAGAGAAATAATAATAATAATAATATTCCTGCTTTTAAGTCTCTTTCACCCCTTGATCTGACAGGAAAACTATTCTTCTTTGCTTGCTCTTCCCCACCCTGTTGAACTGTGGGAAAATTTAGGAATAAAGTTCCTTAAGTAGTTAAATTGGCTCCACTGGGAAGTGCTAAACATTTCAGTGTTTTCTTTTGTAGCTGTTCAGGGTTTGGTTTTGGGTTGGATTTGAGGCTGCTCCCTGTGTTTGAATTCCAGCAGGATAACTGTCCATGTTAAAAATGAGGGACACTGTTGGCTTGAAGGAGCTAAATCTGCAGGAAGCAGAGATCCTGGGAATTTGGTCTGGAGGGTTATTCCGTGTCCCTGTGTGAACTTGATGCACTAAACTTGGGGTTTTAGTGAGAAATCTGGTGTTAACTGAGGCAATTAATGAACTGTTTGTTGTGTTACGACAGTCCAGTGTTGTCTGCTGGAGAGCAGCTCTGTTTTTCCACTTCAGTATCAAATACTCCTTCCTAGAAAGAATATTGTAAAGCACTGAGAGTGTTCATTGCAGCATCTGAACAAAACTTGTGGTGTCTCTTTGCAGCCTTTGGTGACTGAGAAGTATTTTTAACTTAATTTTTTTTTCTTCTTTTTTAGGAATAATGCACGTTATCTCTGGAAAAGAATCCCTCCTGCTATCAAATCTGTAAGTACTGGGCCAAATTTAACTCAGAAACCTGCTGTGTTTGTTGCACAGCAATGTTCTCTGAAAATCTGGGGGTGGAAATGGTTTATACATATGGTCAGTGTAGAGAATATTCTTCTGGATCGGGGTTTTTTTTTGGTCACAACAGGCAAATGCCGAACTTGGTGCAGTTTGGTCGGTGGGACAAAGGATCTGGCAGAGGGACTTCTCAGGAATCTACACAGCAATCAGTGCACATCAGTGGTCTGAGACTATCCAACCAATCATGGAAGCACTCAGAGGTACAAACTGAGCTTGTGTGGGGAGCAGGGAATTGCCTGGAATTATTTCTGTCTGTTCCAACACAAATAGACAAATTGTTAATTGTGAAAAATCAGAAGCAGTCAGGAAAACTGTTGCCAAGTTTTTGTATTGGGTGTAAATAAAAAGCTCATTACAAAACCTTGTAGAAACAAATAAATTGGTTTTAGTTTTTTAAATTAGATTTTGTTTCTGTATATTCTTTGACACTGGGATTTCATAAACCATGTGGTTTGTTCTGTAAGAGCAAAACAGACCATTAATTACCCCATTTGATCAGACTTCTAACCAGCGATTCAGGGAACTTGGCTTGGTATTTCAGAACCTTGTACCACTTACAAGAAGGTTTTTCTGTGAAATGTGACTTCAGACATGTTTTCTATCCTGTGTAATGGTAACATGCAAATTCTTGCTACTAGAGTGCAGTGCAGACTGCTAAAAAGTGGCCTTCTGCAATAACAAATTCTCTGTAGCTTTAGAAACAACCGCTTTTTAGATGCCATTAATTATTAACTAATCAGATGCAGAGCTTCCTAACGTGTTTTATGTACTGGTGGTAGAGCCCAGGATGCTGCAAGCTGCACTTGGAGGTTCAGTGTGGGCTCTGAGGGGCTTTGTCCTGGCAGAGAACAAGCTGTTGTCTCTTGCTGCTGACTGTGAACTGTGGGAAGGGAGGGGGGACTTCTGAAGTGCCCGCTTGAAGGCTGGTTGTGATTTTCCATAGGTGATGGAACTGAGGAAATGTTCTCAGATTTCCCAGCCATGGAGATGAGTCTCTTGTGTCCTGTGTTTCTCTTTCCCCAGATGCAACCAGGAGACGAGCCTTTGGACTGGTTTCCCAGGCTTACACATCAATAGTTGCAGATGATTTTGCAGCCTTTGTTGGCCTTCCTGTAGAAGAAGCTGTGAAAGGTACTTGGCATTATTCCCTGAGTAATTTTTATACTGATGATGAGATTAGAGAGCTCTTAAGTGATGATTACTAAAAATGGATCTACAAATTTTGAGGCTGCTAAGTGATTGGGCAGTGATTAGAGAAAAAAACCTTGGTTCTGAATAATGCTTTGATTTTTTTAAAGTTACTTGCCACTAGTTATCATTGTTTATTCTCCCCTTCTATATCTTACAAATGCCCAAATGCCTTTCCAGGTGTGCTAGAACAGGGCTGGCAAGCAGACTTTGCAACTCGTATGGTGATGCCCAAAAAGCCAGGTAGGTGGAGCTGTTATTTCATCAAACATTCAGCATTTTCTAGGAATTAGGTGTTAAGCTTTTAATTACAGCTTTGCACAGGATCCTATTCGATATTTTTTGGACACTCATGCTGCTTATAAACACGGGGCATGTATAAAATGTGAGGAAGTACAAAGTAGTGGGTTTGGTTTGGACTTAAAAGTAGTTTGGATTAGGCTGCATCTTCACATATACTTGTTTAAACAAAAGCAGATAGGATATGCTGTGATTGCTCCCTCTCCTCCTCCTCTGCTGCTGGCTCTGCCTCAGTGGAACATAAACTGGATGACCTCAAATGGCATGGTTCAATCTAATAAAGATGAGTAAAAAATAGACCATCTTGAACCTGAGATTTTTATTTTTTTTTCTTCAGGAGAATTAGAACTTCTTTTTAGGCAGGGATTTAGTGAATCTTTGTGTTCCAAGGAGCTCCAGTTGTTGGTATAATTTCTTTTGCTTTTAAAGTTTAAATCTTCTGGATTTTTTCTTCACTTTCATGGTGTTGATAACAGAATATCTGTTCCTGCAAAGCTTGGTCCGCAGAAATACTTGGTGCTTTTTTTTTTTTCTTTCTTTCTTTTTTCTAAAGCTGTATCTGTGGCTGGCTGAGGCAAAAATAAATATTAAGCTATAAAAGCAGGGTGAAACAACTGCTCTTCAACTGCTCTGTGCAGCTCTGGCAGAGGGAGCCAAATTACAGCACATCCAAAAGGGCAAGATCTGTTAGAAATGACACTGTTTGTACGGGCAGAGTTTTTGGGTGTTCAGAGCCCATAATAAACAGGGGCCAGGTGTTGAAATTTACCTCTGAGGGCACAAAGCCAACCAGAGCCCTGAGATTTTATATGTGATCAGGTGGGGTTTTTATGGACTGGTTGCAAAATATGCAGAGCTTAAAAAAACTGGGAATTGCTTACATGTGGGTTTTTTCCAAAAGTGAGTGCAAGAACTACTGTTCAGGCAAAAGAAAGAGGCAGGAGGCTCTTTTGAAGCAGCTAAGCCTTGGGTATTCTGCTTTTTAGTTATAAAGTACGGTGTGATGAATAAACAGGTTTAGTTTTAATTACCTTTTGATCTGTAGTTTGCTGCATAGAACTGTTTAAAACTGTTCCACTTGGCTAATTCCTTCCATTTTTTTCCAGGTGTGCTGGAAGCTTCCTTTAACAGATTCATTCCTTCATCAGGTATTTTTGTTCATATATATTTAATGGATTTAGCTAACCTTGCATAAACAGTGTCACCAGCACCACTGAGTGGGCATCGAGTCCTAGAGAAGTGAATTTTCTCACTGGCCTCTCCAAAATAAAAAACAACAGCCCAGCCCAATGAAGTGCTATGTAAACTTGCTTCTGCCTCTGTCTTCTCACTCCCTCATGTTTTAAGAAGTGCCTGAGATTCCTGAGGTTCCCACTTCCACAGCTGAAGTCCTGTGTGTTCTGGTGGTCAGATCACCCACTAGATTTGTTTGGGGTATTCAGAACGGCAGCTTGCTAGGAAAGGAGCAACCAGAGAGCTCCAGGAGCTTTTTTCTCAAGTCAGAATACTGTCAGCCTTCATTATTCAGATTCCAGCGTGTGCAAAGAAATTCTGGAGGCTGCCAGCAAGTGGAACTTGTTGCAGCAGTTTTTGTGGTTTAGTAACTCTTGGACTACTGAATGGTGCAGATAACAGAAGAATTATGTCAGCTGGAGCTGTAGGAGATATAGTTAAGATCTACCCCCAGAAGGCTGTTGAAAGTCAGATGCATTTAAATTTTTTCCCTTACTGTTGTGATGGATGGTATTGCTGATGGATATGCATTTTTAATTTCATTAATGATCCATTTGTTTTATCTCTATAGAATCTGCTCCGGTCCCACCAATTCCCAATGAACAGCAGTTGGCCAGATTGACTGACTATGTGGCTTTCCTGGAAAATTGATCACCCTGCTCCTGTGTTCAGAACAACTTGGGAATCCTGTGTACTGACAGTTTTAGATCTAAGGTTTATTTTATTCCGTATCTGTTAAATGTTGCAGCGTCCCCCACTCAAAATTGTGAAGTATCCAGTGTATGTCAGCCCCACTCCTGTTTTGCCAAAGCCCAGCTAGCAGTGAAACAATCCTTTGACTCCTGCAATATTTATTCAGTAGGTGCACAGCATACACAGCAGTATTACATAGTAGTTTTTTTTTTTTTACTCAAAGCAGAACCTTTTTCAGGTGTGTTAGAAATGGAGAAGAAACAATTCTCTGGTGAGTAGTCCAGTGCTTATCACAGATCTATTGCATGTTGAACTAGAGGACAGAGAGTGGAAGACTGCCCAGCCTGTATCTACAGAGAGAAAATATTTTGATGAAAGTGAAAGACAACAATTTTGCAGTAACTCTCTTGCAAGTATTTTTGTGGCATATTTATCATTGATTTTTTTTTCTTGTTCTTTCTGGATTGTTAAATCTTCTTGTTCTGATATGAGAAATTTCACATTGAGTATTTTTACAGCAGAATAATTGTTTAACAAAGACAAATCGATGTTTTGAGGAAGTATTTTGACTTTTGGAAGGTTTTATTTGAGTGACATAGGACACCAGATGTTTTCCTGGGTAACCCTGCACCTTGAGACCTGTCATGTCTTGCTCTGTTTCAGTACACTGGGCCAGGATCAACAAGAAATAACAATTCTTACCTGCAATTCTTACCTGTCTTTAAGCTTTCTGGGTTACTTTTGCAGTGCTTGGAGAGGAATTTCAAGGTTAGAGTAGGAGCAGAGCCCAGCTGGGAGGAGGGTAATGCATTGTGCTGCAGTGTCAGTTTGAGGAATAATTCTCTCTGTCAGAGCACTGCTCTGTTAGTCTTTGAGCTGAGAGTGGATTTTGGAAGCAAACATGAATTCTATTGCCATTTGTGTTCCGTTGGTAAAAAGGCTGTGGAGAAAGAGTGGTGCTTTAAAGGGCAGTGCATGTCTCCATTTACTTCTCCTCCCTTTCTGAAATCCTATCCAGAGGTTCCATGGAAGCTGGCGAGTGTGCCCTTGTGTTGTGATTGTTTTTCCAGTGTGCACTGCCTACTGTACATTCTCTTGGTGAGGGGGTGTTAGCAGGGAGTAATTACAAACTGTGCTCTGCTGCCTTGAGAGCTCCCTTGATATGTAAACACTTTCTCAAAATTATTATTTATTTGAAACCCACATAAGACTTGGATTGCTAAATTTATCTTCAGTGATATTAAAGAACATGTTTACACTGACCTTGTGCACTCGACTTTTTAAATTTTCTGCAGAATGCAAGTCTGGTTTGGTGAGTTTTTTAAATGAATTCTTACTGGCCTAATTTGGATAGGGCTAGTTAAGGATTACTGCAATATTTTATGCCTCAACAGCTTTGTGTGCAGCAATTGTATGGTGTTGTATTAAAAAAACCACTGATACCCTCCAGATGTCTTGAAATACTCCTTGGTGTAAAGTATTTGAACAGCTGAGTGCAAATTTCACTTCTGTGTTTGTATTGTGCATCTCTGCACTTGTTGGTAGCACCCAGCCCTGCTTGGAGAAATGAGAATTAGACATGATTAAAGGATTATTATGTACCCAATGAATGGTAATAGGAGAGGAGCAATGTGGGCACTGGTAATCTGTGCCTGTCTCAAATCTAGTATCAGATTGGTGTTAAATACAGCAAGTTTGACTGCCCTGTTCTAACAAGTTGATAACTTTTTGGGATTTCTGGTCTGCTGTAAAATTTAAGCTGGCTTTTAGCTTTGGGTGAGGCATTAACTCATACCTTGCCTTGGTACTGTGTTCCCAGCCACACTTCCTGCCTTGTGCAGCTTTGGAATCCAAGTTGTTTCACGTGGATTTCATTCTCATTGCCCTTATCCTGTTTTTTGGTTCACAAATACCTGTCTTCAGATGAGCAGCTTTGTGCTTCCCTATCCAGAGTCCTACCTTGGGAAACACCGTGTGAATTATATCCTAAAGTGACATCTTCAGGCATTTGAAGCCTTACCTGGCCTGCACTAACCCTGTGCTTTCAACTCAACAAAGAGAAAGTATTTATTTTTGTGCTTGTATTTGCTGTTTTAATTGAAGCAATTGGTGTGCGTTTTGGAGTTCTTCCAAGTGCTGAGTGGGAGGACCTTTGAGTTAAGAAACCATTAGGAATTCAGTTGGGAACAGAGGTTCGTGAAGGTATTGGAAAAAGGAACTCAATTTCAGTTTCAGTTTTCCATTTAATCTGCATCCCACATGTAATGGAACATTGTTTCTTGGCATTTTATTATCTTCTATATGGGTCAGCAGTGCTCATTTACCCACAGTTCCAGTCTCTGCAGGAAAAGCTACTTGAGCTCCAAGGTGGTTAAAACAGGAGAAACTAGGTGGGGAAGCAGGACAGTTGAGTATCCCTCTTGAAGATCCACATGGAAACCTTCTGTGGGCTTTAATAACAAATCCTGACAGACTTTCCAGTATCTCATCAGAGGTGCCAGTAATAAAGAAAATGAAAGCAGAATGCACATGTAGAAAAAAGTCTCAGCAGGCATCACAGGAGAACAGTTTGGACATTGCTGTAAGCCTGTGCTTCAGCCTGGGGTATGTGCAAGAAAACCTGTGTAAGACAGTAGGGGACATCTGGAAGAAGTTCTTGAGTGAGTGGTTCGTTCTGCCTGTGTCCTACCCTGCAGCAGTTGGCTGGGCCATCATCCAGACAGCTCGTTGGTGTGTTCTCCTAGGACGGACTATTTGGGCTGGCTGGCTTGGCAAAAAGCCAAACAATCCCAAAAGACAACAAGCTTTTGCCTCTATTTAGTGCCAATTTTTTGTAATTGACTCTTAACGGACCATGTGAAGGCAAATGAGTTGCTGGTTTGAGACGGGAAGCAGATTTCCAAATAATTTATGTTCTTGGGTCATGCCAATTAACTTGGGAAGTTTGTAACTTTATTTTTAACTACTTGTATTGAGCAATGGGAAGTAATGTGCATTCCTGGTTTCCTGAATTTAGGATTATTAAATGCCAGATGCTTCTGTGCCTTCACAGCAAAGAACCTCAGCTTTGAGATGCTCAGGCAGTGTGGCACAACTGGGTGTAAGTAAAGTCAGAGAACAGGCTAAGCTTTAGGAATCAGGATGCTCCCAATCAATTCCAAAGCAGGAAATGTGGATACCTCTCTCTTGATTGTGTTCTCATGTAATCAAAGTACAAGACTGGGAAGGAAGGGAGGTTTTTAGCAGTAGGAACCCAATTTGGGTTTGCCATGTGAGCCTTTTGTTACACAAGGATAAATGACAGAAACAAACAGTGCTGAATCATGACCAGCATCTTACTTTGTGTTGTGTTGTAACCTCAAAGCTGAGGTTGGTGTAAAAGTACGCAATGAGAATCCACATGATGTGACAAGACTGGTAGATCAGTGACTGCACCGAAACCCGGATTTGCCGTCTAATGCACAAGGGTGGAAGCGCTCGTGTAGGTGTTTGAGATCTGATGGATATTTGAGGTATGAAACACATTTTATTGCTTTCTCTTCTTAAGCAGCCTATGTGTTCAGCCTATGTGTGGTAGAACATACCAGCTCTGAGAGCTGTCCTGAGCTTTACAAACTCAGAGTAGGATGATGATAACGACACACTCTGCTTTCCTATGCTAATTGTGATCTGTGTTTAGACTGAGTTTATGAATAAACATCTGGGACTTAAGTACCACACAAAGGAAAGTTTCACTCCATAACTAAAACCTGCAGCAAACAAATGGAACTGTATTTAGTTCAAACATTTTACTGAGTTCCCACTTGGGTGTTGCACTTTGAGCCTAGCACTGCAGCTGATACAGGGTAAATGAAGTACTCAGCCTGCCTTGACGTTAAAAGAGTTAATACCTGGAAACAAGTGCCAGCTTTAGTATTTATATTTTTAAAAATTAGTTGGCTGCATAAATATTAGTTGCTCCCAGGTATTTAATGCTTCGTGCTGCTTCTGTGGTAAATCACTACAGCAAATGGGTTCAGCCTTGATCTGATGGATCAACAGAACTGAAGAAGTAGCAGATGCTGAGTAAAAGTAGGGACTCCTGTGGCTGAGGTTCAAGGGTTTGGGGAGAAGCACTTTGGTGTCTGCTGAGGAGATGGCCCCATTCACAAGCTCAGCCTTTGCTGCTAGACGATCCTGCTTTGCTCTTGCTGGAGGCCATTCCCTACCCACGCATGGCCCTCCATTGTTCCTGCATCAAGTCTGCTGGACCTGTGGCAACAAGTGTGTCCCGTGTCCACGTGACAGCAGAAAAGGGCAGGACATGTCTGCTTCCAGCGCCTGTCTTGCCTGCTCCTTCAGGGTGCTGGCACCAGAAGCAGAGACACAGAACAGCTTCTCCTCCCAGAGCTATCCCTATCCTCTGCGCTTCCCCAGGTGTCTCCCTTGCACTTCCCTGGGGAACCTCCCTGCTGGTGGCCGTCCATTGCCCTGCTCAGCAGGGACGCAGCTGTGTTTGGACGTGAGCTGCCACAGCCGGACACGCAGCAACCGGAATGCTGAATAGCAGAGGCTGGGCCGCTTCTTTTCTTTCCAGAATGCAAGAAAGACAGAAAAGCACAAGGAAACTTCACAGTGTCTCTGTAGAATCTCTTTGTCCTGTGAAACTCAGCAGCTGAAGCTGTTCTGGTGCTACTGCCAATCCCTTCCATGAACAAATTCATTCCAGGAAGGAACAGCATCTCGTGTCAGATACCAAGTGTTGCCACCAGTTGCTCCAGGTGCTCCTGCCAAGAGACCCCCTGTAGGAAGGAGCACAGCCCCCAATGCACCTTGGCTTTGGCTGCCCTCTGGCAGAGAAGCCCCCCAGGGGCACAGGTCTCTGGGGCAGGAGACGGGCACCAGCGCTGCCAGGGCACGGGGGGGTGGCAGGTCTGCTTGGGCAGGGACTCTGCCACACCTGCTGATTTCAGTGCTCCCCGGGCCCCAGGGGTCAGAGCAGCATTCGCGCCCTGGCCCACTGGTTCCTTGTCTGCGTCACAGCCCCGGCTTTAGGATGGCCACCAGCCGGGACGCGTCCCGAGGAGGCCGTGCCAGTTTCTGTGGAAGGTCCCGAGCCCTTCCCGCGGCGGCTGCGTCGGCAGCCGGGAGGGCTCCTGGTGCTGCCCCGAGCCCCCAGAGCAGGGGAGCGTTTGCTTATGGTTGGAGCCCTTGCTAAAGGTCCTGTCGGGCTGTCCTAGACACTTGGGGCAAGGGATTCCTTCCAAGCCGGGCCACTTGGGGCGGGCTGGGGGCGGCCCCGGGGCAGGTGGCAGTGTGTGCAAGGGCCCTTTGTGACACGGTGCAGCATGGTCACCGTGGGATGGAACGGGACAGGGTGTCCCAGGGCCCTTTGTGACACGTGCTGACACAGGGGCTGGCGGCGACGCGGCCACGCCACAGCGCTCGGAGCACGCGACGGGACAGGACGGGACGGAGCGGTGCCGTGAGGAGCCCCCGCACAGCGCACTCGTTCCTTGCTGACCCGGAGCTTTTCCGAGGCGTTATTCCTGCAGGTGACCTCGAGGCCAGACCACGGGACTTGGTGACCCGTGGCCTTCCCGAGGCTTCTCTTTTGCAGGTGCCCTTGAGGACTTGTTTACTTGAGGCATCTCTCGTGAAGGTGCCATCGAGACTAGACCTTGGCATGGC
>VXAD01006722.1:0-13248 GCA_013399195.1 Dicrurus megarhynchus
CCGCTGCCAGAGAAACTGTCTTTCCCACCAGTCGAGTTTGAGATAACTAAAAAGAGTGAGGCAGAGGAAAGAGGGGATAATTGGTTTACAAGGGATGGTAAGCAGTGGATACCAAAAGCTCTGGCCTTACAGTTATTAAAACAACTTCATGAAGGGAGTCACTGGGGCTCCTGAGGACTGGCAGAAGCCTTCCTCAAAATGTATGCTGCTATGGGTCTTTTTACTCTGGCAAAGTGAGCTATTGAAGTTTACTTGATTTGTGCTAAAACCAATAACAGTGTTATAAAGAAAATTGCCAGGGGAGGAAGGCCTTGGGCTGTACGTCCCTTCCAGAGATGCCAGGCAGATTTTACCAAAATGCCCTGAGTGGGAAGGTTTAAATATCTTCTGGTAATAGCATGTCAGCTAACAAATTGGCCAGGAGCATTTCCAGCTGTTTCAGCAACTACAAGATGAGTTATTAAAGTATTTTTGGAACAAATAATTACAAGATATGGGATTGGGGAAGCAATACACTCAGATAAGGGAACTCATTTTACAGGAAAAAATCTTCAAGGGGTTATGACTGCTTTAGGAATACAATAGAACTTCCATACCCCCTGGCACCCCCAGAGCTTGGGCTGGATTGAAAAGGTGAATGAAAAAAATAAAGAAACACCTCCTGAAGCAGGTGATAGAAACTAAGATGCCATGGGTGCAGCTCTTGCCACTGGCTTTAGCAAGAATAAGGGCCAGACCCAGGGGAGATATTCAATTATCTCCCTTTGAATTGATGTTTGGAATTCCTTACCCTTGGAATTCTCAGTCTAGTGGGAGGTTAGAAATAAGTGATGTATGTTTGAAACAATATGTGGCCCAGATACGGTTTCTTGTGAAACCTCTTTGACAGGAAGCTCAGCTGGCACAGACCCTGCCTTTAGACTTTGCTGTTCACAACATCCAGCCAGGAGATTGGGTCCTAGTTAAAGAGTGAAAAAAAGCACCACTGGTGGCGAAGTGGTGTGGACCTTTCCAAGTGTTACCGTTGTGAGGCACTTGAAACCTGTCAGGGTGCCCCAGCCAAGTTATTTACAAGTTACCCTTATCAGAGTCCTCAAGAATTCGTCAAGGCTACTGGAATGTAAGCAGTGCTAAATTAAGAAGGAAGATGTTGGAAAATGGAATAACACAAAGAAGGACTGTACCATCCTGGACTAGAACCAATCAGGTTTTCCAAAAGGTGCATGCAGAGCTCGTGGACAAGATAGAGGGACCAATCAAGTAGCACGTGATCGCGTGAACAACAGCTGCAAAAATGCGTAAGTATAGTGTAATATAAACAATAGGGGGGCTTTTGCGAAATCACATTGATTCGTTGTTCAAGAGTCCTGTTCTCCCGCATGTTACTGACCACAGAAACAGCCATCAAAACAGCTGAACACAAGCGGACCCACTTGGACTCGGGTCAAGGTCTCTGAGGCTCCGGAGATTTGGACATCTCAGCTGGAAGAAAAGGAGGGGAGGCCATGACTAACACTCTGCAGGAGTGGACCAGAGCAGTAGCCAGTGAGTCGACATTGGGGGAAGACCCATATGCCTACCCACAGACCGTCTGCTGGAATAGTCTGTATGGGCATCCCTCCTTTCAGGTCTCCAGTTGCTCGGGGGCTAATCCTTGCTGTCATTATTTTCTTTATGTTAAACTGTTTTTGTGCCTTCACTCGCCACAGGTGGTGCAGAGACAAAGGGAAAATTAGGTTAGGAGATTAGATTACACCATTAGAATGTTTCTCTTAATAATCTTACCTTTATATTGTCAGTTAAGTTTGGGCCAAAAGTGGGAGAATAATTTTTTCAGCCTTAGAAGAAGTAGCAGCAAAAACCTTTAACCTTAGCAATTGTTGGGTCTGTGGAGGGCCAGGAGGATCTGAAAACTGGCCATGGGTGGCAGCCCAGTCAAACCTAAATGATGGGTCAGCACCCTGAGTGAAGTCCATAATAGAACAGGATTTTAGGGTGAAGAAGGAAGTCCATGGCTACTTCATTCTTCTGAAAGAGGCATTTATTGTCTAAATAGAATCGGAGGTGTATACATGGGAAAAAGTGTTTGTGACTGGACTTTAAGTTTATCTATTAGCAGAAGAAGGGGGAGTGTGTAGGAAAAAAAATGACTCAAACTGCTGTTTGCAAATAGATGACAATGGGAAAGTGGTGAAACAAGCAACAAAAGGAATAAGAAAGTTAACACATGTATTGGTCCAAATGTAGAAAAGATGGGAACGGGACATGTTTTCATAGTTACCTGGTGGACTATGGGTTAAACAAATGCTTTTTTTCCTCTCATGTGCTGTAGCAACTCTAATCTTTTTACCATGCATGATCCCCTGCTTAGTGCAACTTATTCAGCAGGTGATCAAGGGGATGCAGGTAGTAGCCATGCCTACAGATCCAGAGATGACTACAAAAGAACAGAAAATGATGTCACTGCAAGTAATTGCAAAACTAAAAAAAAAAAAAGACTCAAGAACAGAAAATTAAATCACTAATAACTAAAGTTTGTAAAGACAATTATTAAAAAAATAAAGGAGGAGGGATTGAAAGGAATGAGGGACTTGTCTTTACAAACAAGCTGTGGGCCTGATGGAAGATAAAACTAGTACTGAGAGATAAAAGAAACAATGGGAAGGATTCCACTGATTGATGAATGGAAAGAAAGAGATTTGTCTTTACACATAAACTATAGGTCTGCTGATAAATGAAATTGGATATTGAGAGATGAAAGAAACAATGAGAAGAACCATAAGTTCCGTAAGAATTAAAATAAAGGGGGGATTATACATTAGAAGGGAGTCTTAGGTATTAGGCGATTTGGGAAGTCTGTACCTCTCGAGTACCTCAGCCAATGGGGAAAGAGAGAGGGAAATGCGGTCGGAAAATTAGGATAAATAGGAGGCTGCGCCCTCCAAAAATTTGAGAGACCCCAGGGGAAATGCCCCATGGCCTCTCCCTTTATTCAAATAAAGTAACAGGACTCCTCTGTCTCCTTTTTGGACATAAACCTCTGGTGTTTGTGGATTAATTTTCCTGACAAAACCTTTCTGTGTTCGATATGTTTTATTCACAGAGACTTAGTTTTCTTTGCTCTTCTGTGTTTAAATCGGTTCGTAACACCAGGATACCACATCATGCACATGAGAGCCCAGGGAAACTGAATCCCCCACGTTCTCTCTCTTCCAGGGCCACCATAAACCCCTGGCGAGGCTCAGGGCTCGCATTGGAGCATCCCCTGGAGTCACGGGGCGTCACTGCAGTCCCTCTGCCTTGCCAGGAGCCATCAGCGTCCCCTGCCAGTTATGGTCATAACTACACCAAAGGGGAAAGTGCTTGACTGGTAGGAAAACTTCTGGTGGTTTGTTGTTGTTGTTGTTTATTGTTTGTTCTGTTTTTTATATATATCTTTGCTAGTAAAGAACTGGTATTCCTTTTCCCATATTTTTGCCTGGGAGCTCCATAATTTTGAAATTATAATAATTTGGAGGGAGGGGACCATCTTTCCAGCCTTCCTTGGCAGACATATGTCTTTTAGACCAGGACATGTAAAAAGAACATCTACATTTGTACATTGTTCCTTTATGTATAAAGAAGATACTGACTCATGTCCATCTTCAAGTATATGCAAGCCCCAAATAATTAAGAGCTTGTATGCCTGTTCCCAATCTCATGAGTTCTTATATGTTTTTAAAACATAACAAGTTTGTTTTCAAGGTTTGTGGTCATTTTTCTGGACTTTTTTCCTGCATTCTGGAAAAAGCTACATGGGTTACAAAAGGTAGCCAAATTGAAACCACCAAATTGACTGCAGAATGCTGCATGTTGGCATTTTCTGAACACTTTTTGCTGGCATGACTCAGCAGTCCTGGAAGAATATGAACAAAAGCTGATTAGAGGACTTGCAATGGTGCAGGAGCAACTGGCTAAGCAAGGAGGAGACCTCTAAGCTTTCCGTTTGCTGGCTCGTTCCAGAGGTGATGCCAGAAGAGCTACAGAGGGGTTTTATGTCCTTTGTGCACTATAGATGCCTTTATGCTGTATATGACAGCCATTTCCACTGCACTGGTGGCTTTCTTGGTGTCTCACTGAATAAGGAATGAAGTAACTGAGTATGTTTATGTAAGGATAATAAGCCATTATTACCAACCATGAACTAATAGTAGATTTTTAATAGCTTTTTAAGAAGAACTTCGTGGTGTGACTGCAGCTGGCTTTGAAAGTCCATTTATTGAATGTGGAATCCTGTAGAATTAGGAGCAATGCAAAAATGGAGAAGACTTTGGAAGAATTTATGTATCTTCTGATGATTTCATTACACTATTTTCCCACCTGTGAAACATACAATGTATTTACAAAGAATGCTTATATTTATTCTTATTATTACAAAGTCTTTACTATAAGGATAATTCGTGCAATTGACAGATGGGTTTGTATCCTAAGCGGGTTGTGTAGTTATAGCATACTGCAGTTTGGGTCCATTCCATTAAGCACTATTCTGGGACAAATCCTGTATTTTGAACACCAAGATGATAAGGTGTTCTTGCTTCTTACAAGTTTTTTAGTAGAAACCTGTCTATTATGATACATTTGAAGTTCCTTACAAATCCTCAAGCGGATTTTATGACAGAAATGAACATTGCCATTTAGCATGGAAGAAAAGCTTTTTAAACATATAAACTAATTTTTCCTTAGGTTTTTCATGTGTTTTATATCACCAGACTAAAACAGTTATAATGTTGCATTATGCTTTATGTATATGAAAAGAGGAAACCAGATACGGTTCCTTTTTATTATTTTTCTCTTGTGGCTGTGTAGAAAGATCAAAGATATTTTCTCTTCTTATAAAATAAAAGTGTGTGGAGGTTTAATAACATCAGACATTGTTTGAAATATCAAGGTTTAACTCAAGTGGTGCTTGTAGTCTAATTCACCCCTCTTTTGGCTTCTCTCCTCAATCTGGTGTGTTCAAATATTAAACGATTGTGTTATTCTGCCTTAAATGCAGAGCTCAAAGAAACAAGGAGACATTTGGAGTGCCCAGCCATTGGCATATATGTTCTCTGTTCATGGACAGAGACATTATCAAACTCTTTTTGGGAACCCAGACCCAAGATTTTAAATCATGTTTGGATTGTTATTAGTTGCCTGAGCTAAGCTGGAACTTATGGTAAGGTGTTCACAGACCATTGCAATTCATATTATTATTCTTCCAAGATCTGTAGTATATGAAAAAATAGTTATTTTAGCTGCAAATCCAGATATAGAGTAGAACAGTTCAATTTGGAAGGGACATACAACAATCATCTAGTCCAACTGCATGGGTGATGCAAGGATAATTTTTTTCTCTTTTGAGTGTCAGAGGCTGGAATTAATAGTGTGGGGACTGGCTGAACTGAGAAAGGCAAACTGTTGTGTCTGGAGAGTTGTTCCTGTGTTTGTGAATCCAACTTAAGAATCTTGGAAAACTAGATTGAAAAATAAAGAAGAGTAATTTAAACTTTTTGTATTTTTACTCTCATTTCCGTAGAGAACTCATTAGTCAGTAGATTAAGTTGTTCCCAAGATGTCATTTAAGTAGCAGACCAAAATCATAGAATCATTAAGGTTGGAAAAGATCAAGTCTGACCATTAACCTGACTGCCAAGTCCACCACTAAACACAGAAATTTGATACACAGAATAGCTGTCTGAGGTCCAGGTGCCCACAGACACCCATCTCAGCCCCCAGAAGGGTTTAATGTGGGGTGCAGGAAAAGAAGTGTCTACTCAAGCATGTTATCTTCAACTCAGGGGTACAGCACTTGAATTTTTTTACTGCCTGGATTCTCCAGACAAATATAGGGACAGTGTATTTTCAAAACTTTGAAGTGGAATAAAGAAATGAACCCACAGAAGTTCAGAGCCTGATTTCCATCAGTCTAATAAAGACAAAATAAGTATTATTTATATAGAAGGTATATAAACCCAGGACTGAAATCTAAAGGAAACAACAATATGCACTGTCTAAGCTGAAAACAATACTTTGCCAGGTCAGTTAAACAGATTGTTTAGAGATTTCTGTAAGATACATGGCTCTGTCAGGGCTTTGTCATCTTCTCCTGCCATTGTCTCCTATGCAATGGAGAGCCTGCAGAGCTCTCTGCAAGTAATTGTAATGCTCCTCCTGAGCTACAGAGAAATATACTCCAAAAATTGCAGGTAGTGTCAGCATTCTACAGGATTTCTGTGCCACTTTTTTTGTTCAGTTTTATTTGTTTGCTTGTGTTTTGCTTTGGGTTTTTTTCCCACATAAGATGTTTTTCATTTTTCAGTGGAAGACAAAGGATAATTTTCAAGGCAGTGGAGGAAAACTGAGACCTACATCTGCTGAATGCAATACATGGATATGGACACCTGCCCCATCTGGCAGTGCTGTACTTTCCTTCCCCTGTGAGTAGGTTTGGCACATTGACTTCTCTGCATCTTAACTTGTCCTAAGATGTTTCTAATTCTAACAATCTTACCTGTTTTTTTTTTCGTGTTTCATCTTCTTTCTTCCTTTTCCTCTTTTATTTTTGCAGTGAAATAAAAGGAAAATTTCCCATTTCCAAGAGGACTTGGAAGAAGTGTAGAGTAAGATTGGCAATGGGAAAGGGTGTTCAAGGAAAGACTGAGAAAGTGGGAAGAGAGATCTGCTTAGAAAAAGAGAACAGAAAATGCCCCCCTTTGGGTGGAAACTCTGAATTTTGATGTGGAGTGAATGAAGAGCCATATGGGGGAAAAGTATTTCCCACTATGATGGGATGAACTCCATGCTGGGTAAGTAGTTGCCATCATAGGGAGGCAGGTATTTTAAATTCGGGGATTTTTTTGTGTATTTGTGGATACATTGGCCAAAAAGCAAATGACATCTTAGCAACTTTGTGTTTTGTGGACACCTTATCCTTTCAATACAAAGTAGAAAGAGAGATGCTGGTGGTCTCCATACACAACCCAGAGTGTATGAAGAATAGAGGGGTTTTTCATGCCTTGTGTTCTTTTCTTCAATGGCCTCTCTGCAGTGAGGAAAACAGACACAACAGGCAGAAGTACAGCTGGCAAACAGTGCAATAAATGACTAATTCTCACTCGGCAAAGTTCTCTAAATGCTGCTACATGCCAGACTCTGTGGAGCTATTTCTAGGATCTCAAAAGAAAGATTAAAACCATCTCAAATACACAGAATTAACAGGAAAGTAAACTTTTCTATGGAAGGGACACAAGAAGCCAGATGGTGAGTGTTGCACAAAGCCAAACAAACCCAGTCTCTGAATTCCTCAGGCATATACACCTCTGCAGAGAAATTAAATTTCACTGCAAAAAAGCGACCTATATGCAAATTCACAGTCATAATTCTGTCATGCAGAACAAAGATCTTGTCATTTCCCAAAGTTGTCCTTTCCTACCCTCCTGAAAATGTGTTCAAAAGCATAAAATAAGCAGCATTTTCATTGAAGCAAGCTGGTAAGGAGGTGAAACAATTACAGGTAGCAGAGGGGGATCCATCAGTAGTTAAATGAACTCCTTTTGTCGTTACTTGCAGTAGCTCTGGATCCATTCAAAGCTTTATCTTTTGTTGCTGCATTGCACTGTTGTCTGATGATGCAACCAGCTCTTCAAAGAATAATGTGATGATCAGCAGCTTCAGTTCACAGAATTTAAAATATGTTCCTACATGCCTAAGATGAGACTGATTGAGGTTGTGTTAATACACATGTTATTTAAATTCCTTGACCAGTGAGCAGCAGTAATAAGGTTTAATAAGATGATGACTTACATAAAGTGGGCTGTAAGTCTAGGACTGTTATCCTGTCACTTTGTGAAATTCATTTTGTTTTCATATGACATTTATTGCCCAACCTAGTTCATTCAGTTCTGAAGAAAGATGTACTAAAATTGTACAGCTTTTGTCCTAGAGTGTCTACATGACAGAGTGGAAAGATTTATATGAGAAGGAAGGTATTAGGTTTTGTGCCTCAATTATTATTTCCCTGATGAGGGAATTTTAACAGCTTTGCTAGGCGCTGTAAAAAAAATAAGACCTTCCGTCTTCTTAGTTTGCAGATAGTTTTTTATTAAGTCCTATCAGAGAAATTTAGCCCATAGCCGGGCATTAGACATAGCACAGAGCAGGGAATGCCAAGAATCTGCTGCTTTATCTTGATTGCACACTCTTTTAAAGGTAAATTATCCAATTAAAACTTAAAACGAAAGATATTTTCCTTCTTCTACCAATGCTCAATAATTCACCTTGTCACGTCAAAAGGGAACTGCGGAACTCTCCATCCAATCACTCCAAACTACCTCTACCGCAGAATATGGAGTATTAGTAGAAGAAGAAGAAATCTAAAAGACAACTATCATCCTCCATTTTGAAGTTTCTTGCTTTTATCTATTTACTATATTAACCAACCTAAAAAGTCTAGATTTTTCACCCTGTGACAACCTTACATAATATCCCATTACCTAGTTCACACCAGTGTAAATTTTAATTCTTCCCAGAGAGTATATAGATTTCTCCATGGACAAAGGTCAGAAATGCTGATGTACAGGGGGGTTTTATACTTAAAAACAGGCAGAGCGATATTCTCTGCATTCTGGACTCCAACAGAAAGGATTATGAAAGTTTAGAGGGCTGTGAAGAAACCATCTGTAGGGACATAAGTGACATAAATTATAATATTAAGATGTTTTGTTTAAATGTTTGTTACTAAATTTTTATTTTAGCTTAGAATCCAGGACCCCTTGCTGGTCTTTTCTATGCACGGTAGGACATGCTGAGAGGATTAGTGAAGCAGAGTGCAAATTGAGAGAATGAATCAGCTGTAAGTGTTTGGAATTATGATCACGTGGGACTAAAGTGCCAATTATCTTTATCGGCTTCCCAGTCTATATATTAATTTTTCAAACTTTATTTAGAATTGGCTATAACACAAAAAGTAGCTTTCTTTCTTCTGAACAAAACAGAACCAGCTGGTAGGTGTAATATCTAGGGATAGGAGCAAGTAGAAATTCACGTTGAGACTTTGTCCCTAAATCATTGAAAGTAATCAAACCAGTTTGCCTTTTCATCCTTGGAAATGGCAACTTGTGGCATTTTTTCCTCCCTAAAACATAATATAAAACTTACAGAAGAATGAAGGAGATGGTTTTATGAAGTGTAGTTGCATGTTTTTATTAAGACCTAAAGTTTGTCTGGCCTTAGATATGTATCAAGGTATTTTTCAATGTCTCTGGTTTTCTTCATGATCAGATGAATAAAGTTTAGCAAAGTCACTCAGTGTTTGACCAAGTCATAAATGAACATTCAAGAAAAACTGGAGAGGATTGAGGGAAAGGGTTTCTGATAAAAAAATGAAGACATTTATAACACTGGCCTTTTTCTTGTCTTTAGAAAACAGAATTTGTCACTACTTTGGTACCATCTACTTCCAACCCCCTGCTGTGGGCTGGGACACCTTTCACTAGACCAGCTTACACAGAGCTCCATCCAACCTGGCCTTGAACACTTCCAGGAATGGAGCATCCACAGCTTCTCTGGGCAACTTGTGCCAGTCCCTCACCTCCCTCACAGCAAAGAACTTTATCTAATTAAAAATTTACTATCTAATCTAAACCTATTCTCTTTCAGTTTGAAGCCTATTCCTTTTGTCCTGTCACCACATGCTATTGTAAATAGCAGGCTCCCTCCGTGTACCTGAAGGCTGCAACCAGGTCACCCTAAAGTCTTTTCTTTTCCAGGCTGAACGAACCCAGTTCTTTCAGCCTTTCCTCACAGGAGAGGTGCTCCATCTCTTCAACCATCTTTGTGGCCTCCTCTGGACTCACTCCAACAGGTCCATGTCCTTCCTGTGCTGGGACCCCAGAGCTGGATGCAGCTCTGCAGGTGGGGTCTCACCAGAGCAGAGCAGAGGGGCAGAATTCCCTCCCTCCCTCCCCTACTGCCCATGGTGCTCTGGACGCAGTCCAGGACATGTTTGGCTTTCTGGGCTGTGAGTGCCCATGGCCAGGACATATCCAGCCTCTCCTCCACCAGCACCCCGAGTCCTTCTGGGCGGGGCTGCTCTCCATCTGTTCGTCCTCTAGCCTGGATTGACACTGGGGGTTTGCCCTGGCCTAGGTTCAGCATCTTGCACTTGGTCTTGTAAAACCTCATGAGATTCCCATGGGGCCATTTCCTGGAGCTTGTCTAAATCCCTGTGGATGACATTCTGTCCTTCAGGGGTGTCAACAGCACCACTCAGCTCGGTGTCATCTGGAAATGTGCTGAGGGTGCATTTGACCCCTTCGTCTATGTCATTAATGAAGATATTAAATATTGTTGATTTATAGCTAAGTAGAGTCAGAGAATCATTTAGGTTGGAAGAGACCTCTGAGATCATTGAGTGCAACCATTAAGGCCCACCTCTAAGCCATGTCCCTAAGTGCCACATCTATACATTTTTTGAACACTTGTGGGGATGGTGTGATTCCACCACTTCACTGAGCAGCCTATTCCAATGCTTGAACACCTTTTGGTGAAGAATTTTTCCCTAACAGCCAATCTAAACCTTCCCTGGCAAAACTTGTGGCCATTTTCTTTTGTTCTATTGCTTGCTATCTGGCAGAAGAGACTGACCCCCATCTGGTCACAATCTCCTTTTAGTAGTTGTAGAGAGCCATTAGGTCCCCCATGAGTTTCCTTTTTCCAGAATAAACAACCTCAGTTTTCTCAGCTGCTTCTCGTCAGACTTGTGCTCCAGACCCCTCACCAGAGCTCTCACCAGCAACTCAGGTTTTTTTCATCAGCTAGAGAAATTAAAAGAACATGGGTTACTAGGAATGGAGATCTTTTTTTGCTTAGCTTGTTGCTCAGCTTGTTACTTCTGTAAAGCTGGTGGAGGCATTCCTGCCAATTTTCACAAGACTGCCAAAAAATAACTTCAAACTTTTCAGAAATATTACCTTCCTTCCTTTCTTGTTTATCTGTCATTCATGAAATGGCAGATGAAGACTCCTGAGGTTAAGGAATAGGTGTTCCCTAAGACTAAACATGTGAAAAGAAACCAGATATTCACCTAGTGTCCCAAGAGTTGACACTGGATTACATGGAAGAAAATTAACAATTCTCTTACAACCCACAAACTTCTTAAAAACATTACCTTCCTACAGAGGAGGAGTAATCGGAATGGTAGAAAACCTAACCTGATGAAGAAATACTTAATTCTTCTAATTGGATTTATTCATTCTGTCCACATGATCTTTGCCCTGTATGGGAGCTTCTCACACATCAGATGTGTTGGACCGCAGGTCTGTTTTTTTAAGAACTGTAGCAGTACCTCAGTAAGACATTGTTTTCCAGCTGCTTCTTGCAGCAAAGTACTCTTCTCCTCCTACTCCTTTATGTAAATCTAAAATTCAAATAACTTGAAAAGTTTAGCTGAGATTAGCAAGGAGATTTCAGTGACATATCTTCTGTGATACAGAAAGCTAAAATAGATTAACCAAATGGCTTCCTCCAGGGCCCAGTGCTTTGATGTTGTAACACAGTAAAAGTGTAAAACACAAAATACCAACAGAAAACCAAAAAAATAAAGTTGCCAAGTCTCTTTGTGGGGATAAATGGAGATATAAAACAAGTTTATACTGGTGGCAGCACTAATAAAATATAGCAATCTTTAGAAACTACAATAAAAATATAGCTGCAGTAAAATAATTGCATTTGATTGATTTCAGAGACACTTATTACCTGCTTTGTTGGTGTTTTGGCATTTGAAATGTAAGATGGAATTCCACAGAGAAATCTCCTAGTAAGAACAAATTATTCAGCCTTAGAGACCTGTTAAAACTTTTCAGTTGTTCTGTTACTTGGATCTTTTAAGTGTTGTTTCTGGATTTGCTGACTACTTCCTTTGGGAATTTTTGTTTACACTAAAAAAAAATTTAAAATAGGAAAAATTATCTTTTTTGAGCAGCTTTTTCTTCATGCCTTTTATTGTTTTAGAAAAATCTTATTAATAGCCTGGATTTCAGCATCCCTACTTGTCTGCATTTTATTGTCAGTCATAAGGTGCCTCATGCTGTGTGTATAACTCTTCCTCTTGCCTTTGCATGACTTTGATTGTGTCTGAGTTCAATTTGCTACAGAATCAAGAAGATTTATGCATTGAGCCTACTTAAGAAATAAGCAAGCTTAAAAAGGCAGTACTGATCCTGAGTGTGCCTCAGAAAATACCTGGTGTGTTACATAATGGAAAAGTAAACTCACCACCAATTTGAAGGCGAGAAGTTGAGTGTGGAGAATTGTTAACACATCACAGCAGTGCAGGAGGTATAATGCCCACAGTTATGTCACACAGGAGAATCAGTGAGTGTTTATCACAAGTTAAGCCAGCAGAGTAAAATAGAAAAAAGATACAACTGGGTGACCTTTGTAGCTTGCACAATGTCTTTTATGGGAATCTTGGAGGACTGTGAGCACTGATGAACAATGAGAAAATGTTTTCACTTGGAACTCATAGGATTCAACACAACTTGCCCAGTCAGATGAGAAATGAAGTTTATAATTCAATCCTCTGGGTTTCCAGTCATATTTTCATTGCTAGGTCATGTTTTCTTTCTACAAGGCTCTCCCTCACTAGTGTTGCATGAACTTTTTCCTTCAGCTAGTTCGCACCTACTTGGAATAAAAAATAAATGAAACACAGGGGCCCTGAAAGACAGACTTTAACACAAACTGTTCAAACCTATGCATAAATGCCCTACATCGGAATGATATTGTCTTCACTTGATGGATGTGAAGATGTCAGAGTAAATGTCTACTCTTCCAAAAAAAAAAAAAGAGGGACTGGAGTGGGGATTTGTGGTTTGGTTTATGAATCACAAATAATTCAAAGGGAGCAACTGAGAGAGCTTTACACTATGATATGGGGCAACTCTGGATGGAGACCTCTGATCCCTTCCCCAGGATATGTCAATTTTGTTATCAGAGAACTCATGAAACCCGAGTGGATAGTGTGGAAACCTTTCTGAAGGAACAGACAAAAGGAAGAGGGCAGGAGAGCTTTAAGAATCACTGGGAGCTTCATGCAGGGTTGGCTTTTTTTTTCACTTTTTTTCAATTGATCTTATGAAATTTAAGCTGTGATCAGTAGAAAGGAGTGGTTTGTAAAAACTTCAGCTATGTCTTCTGACCAACCCTCCCCCCCCACCAAAAAAAAAA